>CM064878.1:27270927-27554191 GCA_003313485.2 Penstemon barbatus | reverse complement strand
TAAATTCGAGATCCAGTTGGTAAACTTGAACATGTATTTTTTTTTGTTTCCCAAGGGTTTCCTTTTCGAGGCGCGTCGGGCACATAATGTGGGAACCTCTCCCAACAGGGATTTGAACCTGAGTCCGCTACTTTGTAATGACTAGTCCCTTCCACTAGATCAATCACCTGTTGGTAACTTGAACATGTATTTTTCTTCAAGTGACGAGGTTCAATTTAATACCCTATTTGCTAGGTCTTAATCTTAAATTGTTCTTCATAATGTCAAAAAAAGATGAAAGATGGCTAGAACATAAACTTATAAAATTTAACTTCACATCTTAAAAAATGAAAATTCAAAAGTACGTAATCTAAAATCATCTCACATCTACAAAAATCAATCTTATAGAAAATCTCACAAAAACTCATTTCAAAAAGTGAGAGGACAAGAGAACAAACAACATTACGTAAATCAAAATTTTTTCATAAACCTTCACTTCTCTCTTAAACTACTTTCTCAAATATCAAACAAACATGTCTTAAAGATTTCTCCAAGACATTAATATTCTCATTTGTACCTTTCTTTCTTCCCTCATGTTACTCTTGACTCGAAATTTTATATAAAAATTGGAACATATTTTTAATATTTTTACATTTATGTGATTAAAAATTGGTTTGAGAATAAAAAGCATGAAATCATTATTTTATTTGAGATAATGGTTTCGAATTTTTTTATATCATTTCAAAAACTAGATCTTGTTACCGGCACATCACAAAAGAAGATGTGAAATAGAAGTTAGGAATCTAAGAATAGATGATATAATTTTTTATCGATGAAGATGTTGATTTTATATTAATTTATTATCTACTATGTTGTCTAAGTTGTACCCTATGTTTATTTTACAGGAATTTGATCAGGAACAAGCATAATATGTCAAAGGCTGCATTATTAAATAAATAAATAATAATCTTTGTTGAATCAGAGAATTTTTAATAATACTATATGTTACTACAATAAAATAATAATATTATCTTTTTCAACTTTAAACTTGTGTATTAAATTTATGGTTGTGCTTGTTCCAAATAAAGAGAAATTGGTAAATTAAAAATGACGTTCGGACATGATAACTTTTTAGGATAAACACAACTAATAGTCCATCTTATCATTAACTTGTTATTGAGTGGTTATCCTCTTGTGTCTTATCTTCAAATTAATCCCCACTATAAATTATTTGTTTAATTGTAGTCATTTACAAGGGATCTTTTACTTATTGTGTTACACTTTAGTCCCTCATAAAATTATTTTGTATCAATTTAGTTCCTCATAAAGCTATTTCTTTATAAATTTAGTCCCTCATAAAAATTATTTTGGCATTTTAATTCATCTTGGACCACCTAAAAAAGATCAAAGTTAAAGAAATAATTAATAGTGATGTTTACCCGAAACAAATAACTCAAATGGGAACTTACGTAAAAAAACACAAGAGAGATCACTCTATAAAGAATTAATAAGAGGACTATTAGTGATGTTTATGTTTTTTCTTTATTTTTTTTTTTTATATATTTATATAGTACCCCAGCTAGGTCCATTATCTGTACCCCGTTTAGTATTTCTACTCTTTAAAATTTCTTTTAAAATTTCGAAGATGACGAGTCTTACAAATTTGGTAAACGAATATAAAAATTTTAAATATCAAAAGAAATTTGGGACTAAACTGTTCAATTTTGATACCCACGTGTTATTTCGCTTATTACTCCATTTCATCCATTGGGGTTGGATGAATGATACATGAGCATGAAAAACTCACGTGACATTCATTTAGCACCCGGTGGATTTAGGTACTAATTTTCCCTCCATTTCCAATTGAACAATAGCTACTATATATATAAAATTTTATTAATGTAATTGAATACCAGACTTTCTAGTTTATATGTTACTTAATTAGTTTTTTTTTCCTTACTTTTTTAAAGATGTCTTTGTTACCGAATTAGTTAAAATCAATGAATCATTTAGATTATAAAATTTTATCAAAATACAAAAAATAATATAATAACCCTAACCAAAATGTACTGGATATTTTTTTTAATTGTTGTTGCTAGTAATTTTATAAAAAGAAGAATCTGTAAAACATTCTAGCATGTTATTACGGATCGAGAGGGTTTTTTTTCTATTTTTTCTTTACGAATAATAAATAAGCACAGAGTTTTTGGTGATAAAAATAAACATGAATTTTTTATTATTAAGCAAAGCACAAGGGGTGTTTTTACAATTCACTCTAAAATTTTCCCATCAAATTGATGGAATTTTTTTTTGTACATGAAATTTGTTACTTACACTTAGGAACAAATTTTGAGAAATCTGATATTAGTTCCATCATGAATAATTTTATCCATGAAAGAACGTCACTTATAAGTTTGTTAAATTTTTAATTAAGTTATTACTTTATTTTTCTAATTCAATATAGTGAATGTATGTTTTATCGTATTTTTACGGAAAATTTCTTTTTTTGGTAATATATGATAGACTAACTTGCACTTTTGGTACCATTGGTTACGAAAATGCAAATTGGGTACAATAGGATAAGTTTTCAATACCAAACTCAATTTTTCTACAAAGTTAATGGCAATTTACCCCCTATAAAATGCATAATGTTCAATTTACCCCTCTGTAATTTAAAAAAAATCAATTTACCCTATAAAATTTTTAATGGAGCAATTTACCCCCTTCAGCCGAAGTTGTAACTCACTTACAAACTATTTTATAACATAGGGGAATAAATTGCCACATTTATCATAGCACAAGGAGTAAAATATCACATTATCATAATAAAAGTGGATAAAGTGCCGCCTATAAAAATATCAGGGAGGCGATGTGAAACTTTTATAAAATTTCTGAGGGTAAAATGCTCTTTTAAAAACCACGAGAGGGTAAATTGAACATTATGCATTTCATAGGGATTAAGTTATTATTAACTTTGGGGGAAAATTGGGTTTGATACCAAAGTTGCAATGAAAACCTATCCTATGGTAGCAAATTTGCATTTTCATATCCAGTGGTACCACAATTATAAGTAGGCCTATTCTACGGTACCAAAAAAGCAATTTTCCCGTATTTTTACATTTGTGACGAACTCCACTCGAGTGTCAAGTAACTTGATTTGATTTTCAGCACTCACTATAAGGGACCAAAAACTTTTGAAAGTGCTCCTTCCATAGAATGAGCGAACAAATGAATATACGTAAGTTCGAGTTATGTCCAACCGATAACACCCAAACTTACGTGATCGTATAACCGATACGTATGTTGTAAATACGGATGTCGAACCCATATAGATCGATTTAGGCCAACTTCTAACTAACTATAATATAATCACAAATATTGACTGGTTTTAGGTAATAATTAATACTGGGAAATTATATGTCATAATTCTTATGAATCTCGAACATATATAATCTAACTGAAAAGTTTAATTCGTAACAGACTCGAGGACTACAATTTCGAGTTTCTCCGTTTCACCATCTCCTTTGGGTATAATAAGTCCATAACCTCCAAATTTCCTCTTGTATACTATGTCAACCTGACCTACACCAAGATACATACAAATTATAAAACCGTTTTGAAAAATACGAACGAGTAACCAATTGTACATACCGGTTTCCTCGTTCCGAAAACCATAGAAGTCGTGATCCAGATCTTCGAGCTGCTAAATTACCTCAGTAACAGTCAAAGGTGGCATATCGATGTATTTTTTGCGAACAATCTATAAAGAAAAGTATTTATATAGTGAAATTATCAACATTAGCACCTTATAGTATCAAACTAGACATATGCATGCAACATTTGTCCAAGAAAAAGCAAAGCATCTACAATAGGAAATATTGCACTTTACTCCTTTACCTTTAAGCCGTTTTTCACTTTCCCATATAATCTTTTTGCGTTTGCACTTACATTACTTCCAACGAAATCAGAAATCTATATTTGTTTTCGGGAAGGTGGAAATAAATTTACTATAAGAATGTATGCTTAAAGTTAAAAGTAGTCAAAAAAAATGAACACGGTTAAAAAAGATGAACTTATCTGAATAAGACTAATGAACTTATCAATGTAAATAAATCATCTTAAAAGAGCAGCGACATTTACAACATTTCTAGAGGTAAACTTTACTTTTGGAAAATTTGTTTTTCTTTTTTTTTTTTTTACCATAGAACATGTCATTTGCAAATTTGGTATCTTTACACGAAAATGCACATTTGATACTATACATTAAGTTCTCATTGCAACATTCATGTCAACCCCAATTTTTTTGGATGGAGACAGACGGGAAAGCTTCTCGTGCCATTATCTCCCATTTCAGAGGGAAAAAAACTCACATGTCCCTCACGTGAGTGGTACGGCTGCCCGTGGTCAACAATTAGGGCACCATTTTTCATTTTTTTAAGAAAATCATAAAAGTAAATAAAAAAATGATATTCAATTAATATATTTTCCAAAATCAATATAATTAAATCCTAACCTAACATTTTCCCCCAAAAATTCCTTCAACCAAATTAATCTTTCTTCTTCCATTTTGAGCAGCTAAAAACGAGTAAACTCTAACATTGATACTGATAGGACTTCGAAAATAGGAGTTCAACAATATTAAGGTTGATTAACATAAGTTCATTGTGTTAGAAATTGGAGAACATAACTAAATTCACTCGACACTCAAACTCAAACACAAGAGTAGTGGAGAAAAATATGAAAACGTACTTTCTTAACAACTTAACTTGTCTTGACTTGTTACACATGACCAACTACATTAGGTTTATATAAAATTTCTCTAATACGAACCTAACCTAGTACATGAATCACCCTTAATTTTCACTTTCTGCAATTATCTACTAGTAATTCAGTGTCTGAATTTGGAATTTTTGACAATTTTAAATGTAGAATGGATATGATCAGTCTCTAGTATACTCCCTCTCTCAAGGAGCCATTTTTCTTCAATATCCTAGCTAGATTCTATTTCGATACTCCCTCATTTTTATTTGTCGCTTTAGAGGTTTGCACAGGTTTTAAGAATCTAATAAATAGCATCAATTTTAGAAACAAATCAAAAGGTATACCGAAAATACCCTTGGTTAGTAATGATAAAAGAGAAAGGAAAACAAGGAATGGATAAGACACCCCCTGGCTATTACCCTAATTATAAGAACTTAAATTCTTATTTTAAATAATACAAAGACAGCCCCTCGAGGGGTGTATTTGTAAAGCTTTTAGGGGGAGTATTGGTAATATATTTGTAAAGAAACATGGAATATGGGATGTATTTTAGAAAAGTTTAAGAAATGAGGGAACCATTATTTTAGAAAATAATTTGTAAATTTAAGAAATGAGGGAATGACACGATTTCATGTGACAAAACTAGGTTTGTCACGTAAGATGCAGATTGTGTGACGAAAATCAACAACGTCGCAAGAAATTTCGGTTTATGTGACAAAATATAAATTTGTCACATGAAGCCTTCTGTTTACGCGACGTTATAAGTTTTGTCACATAAAATACAAATTGAGCGGCGAAACTGAGTTTTGTCGCTTCAAAACTTCGCTCATGTGACGAAAATTAGTTTTGTCGCATAAAATAAAAATTTATGCGAGAATTCGTCACATAAGTTGCTATTTTAAGTGACGAAGATGTGCTCGTCACCACACCCATATATCTTGGGACGAAAAATGATTCGTCACAAAAAAATTGATAGAAATAGTGTCCTGCAAGCCAGCTGTATGGCTAGCATTTATTGTAATAAATGAGGAACTATTCAATTTTGATTAATGAAAGCACTTTATTAAATGGTCATCTTTATCTTATGTAATAATTATCTACGCATAAGGATAAAAGTCCTTAGATCACAGGGCTATGGGACAACACGTGGACTGATCTCCAAGGCCGTGATCTAGAACATATTCAAGAGTCGTAGAATCCAATTGAGATAGGACATCGTTGGATTCGGTTAGACTCTCACTATTGTGTATACTCCGATGAACTGGAGAACGCTGGGGTCCACGAGCGTGACTGGGATAGTCGATACACATAACTGGGTGGCTTGCTGGGATAACAAGTGCACTGAATACCCCAATTAGAAAATAACTCACCATGAAAGCGGTAGTCGCATATCGGGGTTGAAGTTATTCCAATTTACAATAGTATACGAGGAACGATCCCTAATTACTTGAGATGATAGGGTTTATCTGGTGCGACAATGTCTATGTTTTGATATGAGTTCCGACTGACTGGAGATCACCAGAAAGTCTTTGTGGAGACATGTTGGATATAGAGGAACTCATATGCAGATTCATATCATCAACAAATGATCCATTGACCCGACTTGATAGGTTGGGAAATTCTCCTATGGATTTATGTGAGAAATTAATTCTGGTAAAAATCCTTGGCCAAGGTATCTAACGACTTTATGTAAGTAGCTCATAAAGATTAAGTCAAAGAGAATTTATTTCGAGACCAGAATACATAAGGTCAAGACATAATAAAAGGGAGACCGATGAAATACCATTCCCTTAAGTCTCGACTGAGAGATTGATCGATGGGGAGATTATGTCGTATATGGAAATTGTAAATGAGTTAAAAGGTTCACTAAATTAATTCACCAGTGATTGGGCTCCATGGGCCTGTGGCTGGACATCGGCCGTGGAGTGTGGAATAATTCCCATATTGGCAGGGGTGCTAATTTTGGAATGATCAGTCGACAGAGTGTTCGATTGATTTAGAGTAGATGTTGCTCGAATAATTAAATTATATTTAATTATAACTCACGGCCAATTATGTGGTGAACCTACGGGGGCATACACAATACACATGAAGTGAAAGCAAGGAAAAGAGAACAAACTCGGTCGACCGAATCGACTGGGTCGATTAAAGTGACTGGGTCGACCCAATTGGAGCTAAAATGGATGCGATTGGAATTGGATCAAGATCATAAATTAAATTGGAATTTAATTTGTGAGCTAATTAATTAAGTTGGATTTAATTAATTAAAGAAAAAATTAATTAAATAGACTTAGAGTCTAATTTAATTAGTTGGGAGATAAATTAATTCATTGGGCTATTTAATTGAGAAATTAAATAAAGCCTAATTAAATTAATTGAGTGGGCCATGAATTAATTGGAAGACTTGGTCTTCTAATTAAAGAGGGTTATGGCCCATGTAGGAGAATTAAAGTCCTAATCCTAAGAGGACTAGGTTAGGGAGATAACTATAAGTAGGTTACTTACAGATGTCTCTCACACACAACTCTAAGAGCAAAAACCAAGCAAAGGAAAAATTCTCTCCCTCTCCCTGCACAAATTGGCCGAACCTACTTCCTCTTTGGAAGAATTTTTCGTTTTCGATTTTAGCTCCTAAGTCGTTCTTTAATCCTATATATTAATATACCCTATGTTCTAGTCGATTAGGTTATATTAATTTTCGTGATATTGTGGTGTATCAACTCGTAGAGGCGCAACACGTGGGGGCGCTACTAGCAGGACTTTGGATCGACCCAACTGAGGGAGAAAAGGCAACTTTGTTGAGCTACTTGGATTTGCAAGGAGACAGGTATAATTTGGATCTAATTATTCTTGTCGTTATGATATTCATATATATACAACTAGAGATTATCCTGGCAAGATTCCGTAAGAGGTCCTATAAAATTTTTAAATTCCACTGTGCCTAGGGCTGTTTATATTACCGAATCCCAACAAAACTTGTCACATAAAATGCTTTTTTTGTAGTGCTAGAGAATCAATGGTGTTCAATTTGGTAGCAATAACAGATAATTGTTGTGCAATGTATTCTGAATTTGGTGCGGATGGAGGATTGGTGTTTAAAATTGTCCATATGGAGAGGACAAACCTCCAGAAATATTGTTATAAATATCCTGATATCTCCTGAAATACGTTCAAATATTATTAAAACTTAATATACACAAGTAACAGATGGTAATGGTCCTAAGGTCAGCCGAAACGCAGCGGAAAACAAAAATTTTAAACGGGACAAAACGGCCCAAAAAGTACAACTACTTTGCAATAAAACTTTGGAGACCTTCTACCATTACTATCCTAGGATCATCATGCATGCAAAGTTCATATTAGAAGGAAAGATATCAAGTCATACCTCTCCCAATCTTGGGAGGTGAAGAGCCGCAAAGAATCGGGACAAAAGAGTAACACCCGAAACCTTCAAGCTCACGGGTTTTGTACCTCAAGAAAAACCACACCAAGATCTCCAAGTGTAGATCCTCCAAAGCTAGCCCACACACACAAGTGATAGCACTTAAGGAGTAAAGAAGATGAGCTAGATCTTGCAAATACACCCTCAAACTATTAACTAGAATGAAGTAGTACTTGAATCAAGTTAAAAACTTGATAAAGGAAGAGAAAGAGATGAAGAAAACAACTTTTCTTGTTAGGGTAAGAGAGAAATTCAAACACACACGAAAAGGTGTAGTGTGTGTTTTTGTCTTGCAACTTGAACCCACTAGAATGAAGTGGAGACTATATCTTATATTATATGTTTCAATCTTGCAAGGTAAGTTTCAATATGTGCTTCCCAAGCACACTACTTTTAATGCAAGATAGTGGTGGTGTCCACTACTAACATATAATAAGATATTTATTTCTCTCTTATACATATATCACATATATATATCAAACATTATATCATATCATATATGATCATCTCATAAGACCAATCTAAATTGGTCATGGGTTAATTGGACATTTATTTCCTAATTAATAAATCCAATCTCTAATTCTAAGTTAGAAACCCATTTATTTCTTCCTTTAATTAATTAGACCCTTCTAATTACTTTTGACTAAATTAATTTAACACTTAAATTAATAGAGTCCTTTAATTAATTAATCTCCATTAATTAATTAATTACTACTTCTTGTCAAATCCAATTTGACTTTAATAGATTGAATTAAGTTGCATCTTGTGCTATTGTGTGTGGCCCCTTGGGTTCACCATCAATTAGCCGTGGGCTCACAAACCATTTGTGATTTAATTAAGAGATTAATTAAACTACCTTTAATTAATCACTCTTAGACATGATCTCATCAAATCCAGAGTACCCACAACTCGAGGTAGTCGCCTAGTCACGGTCGACGAGTCCTAACTAATGATGAAAATAAAGTGTGAACCTTTCTTGAATTGATCTCATCAATCCTCTTACGCATACCATGCACGTACGCTCCTTCCAATAACTTATTTCCCGATCGAGGCCTAGAACATGGAGTTCAACGGATTCCTATTAGCCTTGATAACTATGCGTCTTTATTCTTTATGGTGATTCCTTTTATCGATTACCCATTTGGAAACTCCTTTCCAAATCTAACATCACTCACTTCGGCCGAAGATTCCCGGAATCAATCCATACAAAAGAATGCATAGGAAATCGCCCAACCACATCACGGTAGGAGTTAATGGATCCTATTTTGACGTTATTAACCTCACTACGAAGCAATCCATACCCAACGTGAAACTATAATGACTCGCTAATTAGTAGTCGAGTAACACATCAAAGCATAAACGCTCCGCATGAAGTTCACTCTAACGTCTCAAGTCAAAGGACCAATTTACATACACTATCATAAGTAGAAAAAATCTTCATCTCCGATAAACTCCTAAGATGAGATTTTTCTAGCGGGGTTTCGATGCGCTTGATCTCATCAAGCCACCCACTCATATGCATTGATATCTACCATATCGATGTCCATGAAACTATTCATCCCCATGCAAAAGAGAATGCATACTCGTGCAAGTCTTACCGAATACAATGATGCCCTATCTCAATTGTATTCTACGACTTGGAAAGCTTTTAAGATCTTAAACCATAGTAGAACATATTCCATAGAGGGATGCACCATGTTCCATAGTTTCAACGATCTAAGGGCTTCATAAATTGCTTAGATGTATCACAATAAATGAAGAATTGCCAATGCGAACTTTTATTGATCATGAATAAGATTGATTACAAGAGTAAATAAGACAACTGATTGGCTTGCAGGGCACTACTCTAACAATCTCCCACTTGCACTAAAGCCAATCGTTCATAACTTTAAGGCCCATCTTAAAGCAATGTCCTTCAAAAGCCTTGATTGGCAATGGTTTAGTCAGTGGGTCCGCCACATTTTCTTTTGAGTCAACGCGCGCCACTCTCACGTCTCCTCTATCAATGATATCTCGTATCAAATGATATCGCCTCAATACGTGCTTGGATCTTTGATGAGATCTTGGCTCCTTTGCTTGCGCAATGGCCCCATTGTTATCACAGAAGATAGCAACGGGTTCGGCAATGCTAGGAACTACACCCAACTCTTGGATGAAGTTTTTCATCCAAACACCTTCTTTAGCAGCATCACATGCAGCTATGTATTCTGCTTCGGTTGTAGAATCGGCTACATTTTCCTGTTTGGAACTCTTCCAACTTACTGCACCTCTATTCAAGCAAAATACAAAACCTGACATACACTTGGAGTCATCTACATCACACTGAAAACTAGAGTCAGTGTGACCCTCTATTTTTAATTCTCCATTACCGTAGACCAAGAACAAATCCTTAGTTCTTCTCAAGTACTTAAGGATTGCTTTTACGGCACTCCAGTGACTCTCACCTGGATCAGATTGAAAGCGGATTGTGACACTAAGAGCTTGTGCCACATCCGGCCTAGTACATAGCATGGCGTACATTATGCTCCCTATAGCGGACGCATAAGGTATCTTTGACATCCTTTCTCTTTCATCGTCAGTCTTGGGAGACATCGACTTGGAGAGATGGATTACATGTCGCATTGGAAGAAACCCTTTCTTCGAAACATCCATACTAAACCTCTTTAGTATATTTTCTATGTACAACATTTGGGATAGCCCTAGCAACCTTTTAGATCTATCTCTATAGATCCGTATTCCCAATACAAAAGAAGCTTCTCCCAAATCTTTCATGGAGAATTTTGTAGATAACCATGCTTTAGTCTTCTCTAATATTCCTACTTCATTCCCAATGAGAAGAATATCATCGACATAAAGCACTATAAACTCTATCGAGCTCCCACTAACCTTCTTGTACAAACAAGGTTCATAGATGTTATGATGAAGCCAAACGATTTGACTGTCTCATCAAAACGCTTGTTCCAATTTCGGGATGCTTGTTTAAGTCCATAAATGGACCTTTGCAGTTTGCAAACCTTTTGCTCACTACCTTTGGGTGTGAAACCTTTTGGTTGTTCCATATAAATTTCTTCTTCAATGTCTCCATTGAGAAAAGCGGTTTTCACATCCATTTGCCATATCTCATAGTCGTACCATGCAGCTATGGCTAGCAAGATCCGAATGGACTTCGGCATGGCCACCGGTGAGAAGGTTTCCTCAAAGTCGATGCCCGGCCTTTGAGTATATCCCTTCGCTACTAGCCTTGCCTTGTAGGTCGACACCTCTCCATTTACTCCAAGCTTTCGCTTATAGATCCACTTGCAACCAACGGGTACTACTCCCTTTGGTGGATCTACCAAGGTCCATACCTTGTTTGAGTACATGGAGTCCAATTCGGCTCTCATGGCTTCACGCCATTTTCCCGAATCTATGTCCAACATAGCTTCTTCATAAGTCCTTGGATCAATATCCAATTGCCCCGTTTCATGTATCAATCCAAACCGTTCGGGTTGTTTACGTTCACGAGTGGACCTACGAAGTTGATGTGTACTAGTGGATTCCTCATTACTCTCATTTGTTTCCATCTCTAGTGGTGATTCATTCGTCTCACGAATTTCCTTCAATTCTATCTCCACTTTTTCATTATCAAGAAGACGTTCTTCCAAGAAAATGGCGTTCCTAGAAACAAACACATTTTGTTCCTTAGGATCATAGAATTGATATCCAATAGACTCTCTAGGATATCCCACAAATTTGCATAAGGTGGACTTGGCTTCCAACTTATCTCCCACTAGCTTCTTGACATAAGCGGGAGACCCCCAAATTCTCATGAATTTATAAGAGGGTGCTTTGCCGAACCACATCTCATGAGGTGTCGTAGGCACAGTTTTCGAAGGTACTACGTTTAGTATCTTTGAAGATGTAAGAAGAGCCAAACCCCAAAAGCTTCTAGGTAAATCCGTGAAACTCATCATGGATCGAACCATGTCCAACAGAGTTCTATTCATTCTCTCCGATATTCCGTTTAATTGAGGAGTACCTGGAGGAGTCCACTTTGAGAGAATCCTATTCTCTTTCAAATAACCGAGGAATTCGCTACTCAAGTATTCTCCACCTCGATCGGATCGAAGTGACTTAATACTTTTACCGAGTTGCTTTTCTACTTCATTTCGAAACTCTTTGAACTTTTCAAAAGCTTCGAACTTATGTGTCATGAGATACACATATCCATACCGTGAATGATCATCGGTGAAGGTAATGAAGTACTTATAACCTCCTCGAGCACTAACACTTAGTGGTCCACATATATCCGTATGGATCAAATCCAAAGTGCTTGAAGCACGTTCCGGTTTCCCAGAAAATGGAAATTTGGTCATTTTTCCCTTTAAGCAAGATTCGCAAGTTGGGAACTCATCTAAGTCCACTATTTCTAGAGACCCATTTGAGACCAACCTTTGAATCCTCTTCTTGGAAATATGTCCAAGTCTAGCATGCCATAGATATGCGGAGTTATTGTTATTTGCATTTCGTTTCTTAATATTATCGTGAACATGCAATATAGTATTAGATGTTATGGATGTTTCAAAATTATACAATCCATTAGCTAGTGTACCTTTTGCATATAAAGAACCATTCTTTGTAATGCTAAAAATTCCATTCATAATGGTAAAATAAAAACCTTCTTGATCCAAAACAGGAATGGAAATAAGGTTTTTGATTAAGGTAGGTACATAGAGACAATCTCTAAGGACTACCTTACAATGTCCTACATCTAGTACTACGTCCCCTATTGCTTCGGCTGCAACTTTTGCACCATTGCCTAAGCGAAGAATCCAATCTTCGGGTTCAAGGGGCCTTGTTGTTCTCATCACCTGTTTGTCATTACAAAGGTGAGAACCACAAGCGGTGTCCAACACCCAATTAGCATTATTCACGGAAATATTAACTTCAACGAAAAATATACCTTGATTCTTATTTGGGACGGTTTTAAGGTAAAGAGGACAATTCCTCTTCCAATGCCCTTCTTTATTACAATGGAAACAAATACCCTTAGGCACCTTATCCTTCGCAACTTTAGGAGTGGCCTTTAGAGGCTTCTTGTCCTTAGAGGAACTTTTCCCCTTCTTTTTCTTTCCCTTTGCCTTTTGGCCCTTGGAAGAAGAGGGAGCAAACATCACATGTTTCTTCTTTACTAGAGAACTTTCCGCCGTGTGAAGCATATTAACAAGCTCATGAAGTCCAACTTCCATGTTGTGCATGTTAAAATTCATCACAAAGTTGTCAAATGAGCGGGGCAATGATTGAAGGATCAAATCCATATAGAGTTCATTGTCCATAACCACGTTAAGATGAGCAAGCTTTTCAATGAGTCCAATCATTTTAAGCCCATGCTCACGGACCGATGAAACCTCAACCATGCGAGCTTGGAAAAGCTCCTTACTTGCCAAGTAACGTTCTTGCCAACCCGGAGTCGAGTACAACTCGGACAAGTGAAGGTGGATATCCGAAGCATGAGACATGTTCTCATGTTGCTTTTGAAGCTCACTTGACATTGAGGCTAACATGAGGCAACGGGCTTGAAGATCATCTTCGACCCATTTGTCAAAGGTGGCCCGCTCCTCATCCGATGAATCAGTCGGTAAAGCCACAGGGGGTGGGGCGGTCAGGACATAGCTCCTTTTCTCAGAATCGAGAACAATGCGAAGGTTGCGGAGCCAATCGGAGTAATTTGGCCCGGTGAGTTTGTTTAAGTCAAGTATCATATGAAGTGGGTTCTTTGCCATTTAAAACACTTTTAAATCTACAAAGACAAAAAAGATTATGTTTAGCGTTCATTCAATTTTTTAATATACTTTATGATCTTGGACTTCTAACCATAAAGGTCTCCCACTATTTTATCGAATCCCTTGCCCCCACATGGTAAACGAGAAATCAAATTTCTTAGTAGGTCTCAAAGTCCTAAAGACATTTTCCACACCCACGACTCGTGAGACATGTGGTCAATTCAATAGGTAGGCAACAAACTGCCAATCGTTTCTACCAAACGACCTTTGAGAATATTTTGCCTCGCTTTTCGTATGGACCCACGACTCGTGCGACATCCATATTATTAAACGTTAAGTCTACACCATCAATCTTGATAAGACATACCCGAATCATGGACGTTCCATGCCTCGTGAGACAACGCCATGACCCGAATATGCCCTACCCTTGGCACTTTAACTCGTGCATCAAGGAAACGATCATATTGCTCTAATTACACCCGTTCCACGACTCGTGAGACAACGGATGAATCGAATACAACTCATGATCGATCCCTATTGATGGAAGGCATGGACTACGAAAACTTGCTTGCCCATTATGACTTAATTATTAAACTCGATTGGGTCGAGTGGAGGTTTTTAATTATTTGAAGTTGCAAGATCTCACCAAATTTTAGTTGTTTATCTTTGTTAGGTGATCTATCCTAACATGTATCACATACATCAAATGGACTAAATACCAACAAAGCATAAACGGTCCTAGCATGCTCCTATCGCGTGGTGGATGATCATGGGCCGATCCTATGCTGTCCATTCCGAGCCAAGGAATGTCCCAATTGGTCAATCTAGGGTAAACAAATAAATGGAAATAGAATCCTATTCTATTACATATGCATCACCATGCATACATGGCCTTCAAGGTCTTCAAGTCCTCCAAGTCCTTCAAGTCCTTCACAAGTCCTTCAAGTCCTTCATCTTGAATAAACCTCACAACCTAATGCCTACTCTCTTTACATTGACATAAGTCAAGAAATAAGAGACATGCAAGCCCCATTTAATTACAAACCCAAATCATCAAATGAATTACAAGATTAATATCCAATCACATAAGGTCAAGGCCACTAGATCATCCACCCATTCATTCATCACACAATGGGGCATCGATAAAATAAATTTACCAAGAAGATTATCTACCAATTTCTAATGGATTAAGGCATGAACTTTGTGGTGTCCCAATTTAATGAGACCAAAGAACACAAATTTAGATAACTTGATGTACGAGCTCGATAGGTGTTTGAATTTCGGTTTTTTATGACCAATCCGTCTCATCCTCAATTTATCCATAAGTGAAGAGGCTTACCCACATCCCTACATCACCTTAGGAAACCGTAGGACTCACAAGATTTAGGAAATTTTATCGGTGGGTGCGATTGTTCCACTACAATGCGGCACGTACGGTCTTTTCACCAAAAACCAATTTTCAAACTTAAACCACCCTTACTCCATACATCCTTATATCCAACAAAGTGTTCATAAACATTATCTAACCATAATTAACCACAAAAACATCCCCTAAATCCGAAAGCAAATCGGTTGATGCACTTCAAATTTTAACAAACCATTTTCACCAAAACGTAAGGACACATTCATAACACTTATGAATCACAAATCTAATATGAAATAGCATGATTTGGCTCTGATACCACTTGATGGTAATGGTCTTAAGGTCAGCCAAAACGCAGCGGAAAACAAAAATTTTAAACGCGACAAAACGGCCCAAAAAGTGCAACTACTTTGCAATAAAACTTTGGAGACCTTCTACCATTACTATCCTAGGATCATCATGCATGCAAAGTTCATATTAGAAGGACAGATATCAAGTCATACCTCTCCCAATCTTGGGAGGTGAAGAGCCGCAAAGAATCGGGACAAAAGAGTAACACCGGAAACCTTCAAGCTCACGGGTTTTGTACCTCAAGAAAAACCACACCAAGATCTCCAAGTGTAGATCCTCCAAAGCTAGCCCACACACACAAGTGATAGCACTTAAGGAGTAAAGAAGATGGGCTAGATCTTGCAAATACACCCTCAAACTATTAAGTAGAATGAAGTAGTACTTGAATCAAGTTAAAAACTTGATAAAGGAAGAGAAAGAGATGAAGAAAACAACTTTTCTTGTAAGGGTAAGAGAGAAATCCGAACACACACTAAAAGGTGTAGTGTGTGTTTTTGTCTTGCATATTGAACCCACTAGAATGAAGTGGAGACTATATCTTATATTATATGTTTCAATCTTGCAAGGTAAGTTTCAATATGTGCTTCCCAAGCACACTACTTTTAATGCAAGATAGTGGTGGTGTCCACTACTAACATATAATAAGACATTTATTTCTCTCTTATATATATCACATATATATATATATCAAACATTATATCATATCATATATGATCATCTCATAAGACCAATCTAAATTGGTCATGGGTTAATTGGACATTTATTTCCCAATTAATAAATCCAATCTCTAATTCTAAATTAAAAACCCATTTATTTCTTCATTTAATTAATTAGACCCTTCTAATTACTTTTGACTAAATTAATTTAACACTTAAATTAATAGAGTCCTTTAATTAATTAATCTCCATTAATTAATTAATTACTACTTCTTGTCAAATCCAATTTGACTTTAATAGATTGAATTAAGCTGCATCTTGTGCTATTGTGTGTGGCCCATTGGGTTCACCATCAATTAGCCGTGAGCTCACAAACCATTTGTGATTTAATTAAGAGATTAATTAAACTACCTTTAATTAATCACTCTTACACATGATCTCATCAAATCCAGAGTACCCACCACTCGAGGTAGTCGTCTAGTCACGGCCGACGAGTCCTAACTAATGATGAAAATAAAGTGTGAACCTTTCTTGAATTGATCTCATCAATCCTCTTACGCATACCAGGCACGTACGCTCCTTCCAATAACTTATTTCCCGATCGAGGCCTAGGACATGGAGTTCAACGGATTCCTATTAGCCTTGATAACTATGCGTCTTTATTCTTCATGGCCATTTGGAAACTCCTTTCCAAATCTAACATCACTCACTTCGGCCGAAGATTCCCGGAATCAATCCATACAAAAGAATGCATAGGAAATCGCCCAACCACATCACGGTGGGAGTTAATGGATTCTATTTTGACGTTATTAACCTCACTACGAAGCAATCCATACCCAACGTGAAACTATAATGACTCGCTAATTAGTAGTCGAGTAACACATCAAAGCATAAACGCTCCGCATGAAGTTCACTCTAACGTCTCAAGTCAAAGGACCAATTTACATACACTATCATAAGTAGAAAAAATCTTCATCTCCGATAAACTCCTAAGATGAGATTTTTCTAGCGGGGTTTCGATGCGCTTGATCTCATCAAGCCACCCACTCATATGCATTGATATCTACCATATCGATGTCCATGGAACTATCCATCCCCATGCAAAAGAGAATGCATACTCGTGCAAGTCTTACCGAATACAATGATGCCCTATCTCAATTGTATTCTACGACTTGGAAAACTTTTAAGATCTTAAAACATAGTAAAACATATTCCATAGAGGGATGCACCATGTTCCATAGTTTCAACGATCTAAGGGCTTCATAAATTGCTTAGATGTATCACAATAAATGAAGAATTGTCAATGCGAACTTTTATTGATCATGAATAAGATTGATTACAAGAGTAAACAAGACAACTGATTGACTTGCAGGGCACTACTCTAACAGTAACTGCTATAAAATAGATAACTACTTATTTATAATTGCTATTAAATAGATAACTGCTTGAGTTGTTGACTTGGACCACTTCAAATATTTTTCCACTTTCTTCTGGAATAAGTGAGCAGAGGTGGTGTTGTATCATTGTGCCTTAATTGGAGAATGATTTTCCCTCGTAAAGGTGCATGTTTTATAACCTTTTTATTTTTTCCCTAAATGACTACGACGGACAGCCACACGTGAGTTTCTTCCCAATAAAATGGGAGATTACGGCACGTGACGCTCTTTCGTCCATTTCTATCAAAAAGATAGGGGTTGGAATGAACGTTGCAACAAATATCTAAGTTATGGTATCAAATGTGCATTTTTATGTTCGATCGATGATACAAAGGTTACAAAGTGGTTTATCCTGTGATACCAAAAAAAAAATTTCCCACTTACCTTTTTTTCAGGAAACATATATTTGTTATGGAATCAAGATCATCTTCCTCCTCATGATCCGTCATCTCGATCACAATTAACAATGTATGTGCTCAATGGTGCATTGTTATTAATTCATCAAGAAAATGTGAAATCTTAATGAATAGTATAATTAAAACTTTGTGGACAATTATACAATTTATCATATATTTTTTTTGTACATATATGTAATTATCAATTTTAAATCTGTGAAAGTCCCCAGATCCTTAATTTCTAGGTAATTATGCAATTATAAATTTTAAAATTCTGACAAAATGCTCAATGTTAGTTATTGAGGGTATATATGTATTTATTAACTTAAGAAATAATTCGAAATGCTCAAATCTAAAATATTGAGGGTGAAAATTTATTTTTTAATTTTGATATCCGGTCAATATCCAAATTATTAGCCATGAGGCCCGCTCGTGTTCTTAATTTTTGCAATTGTATAAAAAAATGTTTACTTTTTTTACTTTTAAAAATTGTGGTTTAATTTTTCATCAAAAAAAAAAAAGGGTAAAGTTGCAAACGAACATGATTTATGGTACCTTTTTGCATTTCCACCCAAATATAATTTATATCAGTTGTCTGTTAAATTTAATTTACATGTTATAATCAAATTATAAAACGAAGCAAGATTGTATTAATATCAATTATTATGTATGTTGTGTAGAACTAATGTAATAAATATTAATATAAGTTTGTAATTTATTATATATTCTTTTCGTTTTCTTATTAATTGACAAATTTGTTTTATTAAAATTTAGTTTTACTAGCTAAATAAGATTGCTTCGATATTATTATTGGCTAAATAAGATACAATGAATATCATTACTAATGAAATAACTATAATATATCAATTTTGTATGTGTCTTTATTCCTTTTCTCCTATATATATATATAGGCATAAGCGTCTGAAATATTATTGAAAAAACAAAGGAGAATATAATTTATATATTGAGAAATGGGGAAATATTTCATTGTTTTATGCTATCTCTGCAATCATTATAATAAGGTAGAAAATAATTCTTAATTTACTTTAATATTTTAGTTATATTATAAATATATAATGTGTAATTAATTATGGATCTCAAAGTTGTTAAATTTATAAATGGAAAAGTAGTTTTTTTTTTTTTTAACTCTTAACTCGTAATGATTTTCGGTTGGAATTTTGGTTGCAATCCGGATTCCAACGTCACTTTCAATTGGTTTTTTTTGGTCGCAAAATAAGTTGAAAATTTTATTTTTGACCATTCTCGATTGCAATTTTGAGTTTTCTGGTAGTGTATGTACTAAATACCAATCATGATTTTATTTTGCTATAGGTGTTTTATCCCACCGAAGGCGGGCCTGGCGATGTTTCAGTTGAATGTACGAATTGTAAGGAAAAGTTTCTTACAAAAATATCAAACGGAATAGAGGTGTGTTTCCTACAAATATATAAATATATATTTGTTGACGAATGTTAAAATTTATATACATGTTGCTAGACGCATGTGTGTGACACCAAAACATGACACGATGATACGAATTATTTTGCCATCTTACTTACAATTGATAACCTAGCTATCTAGTTTACTGCCGCAAGAATCCAAGAACTTATATTGATCTAGGTTAGCTCAGGTCTCGCCCTATCGTGATGGAGCTAGACTCGATTTATATATTTCGTACATTTCAACCTACCAATTCAAACTTAGTATAATTCTTAACTTACAAATAAACAATATTATTTGACACATATTACATATTTGTCTATATGAAAGTCATTGTTTATAATCTACCACGTATTAATACACCGACATTCAAACTCAATTTAAATCATATGCCAAATTTTTAAAATTTTAACAACGAGATTCGGTCCAACTTAGTAGTTAAATTTCGCTGAAATAGCTCAATTAAACTAATTGATTTATGAACTCAGAACCAAGCGAAATCGGACCAATACCTATATAAAGCTAAGTTTCATATGGAACTCTTTCGTTTGATAGTAAATTAATGAGAGAGTGTTTTTCATTTAGACTAAATAATTTGATTGATATATGTTGGTAACTAAAATGATTTGATTGATATATATGCTGAGATCTTGTATTGCTTTCTTCGTTGAAATCTCGTTTACAATGAAGAAGTTATGACACATGTTTCACGAAATTTATATATTTTAACTAATAAAAAATATTAATATGGTATTATCATGAATTAGTAATTGAATCCAATTAAAGAAAAAAAAAAACCCATAAAATTTTCTCTATAAAATTGGATACATAACATCTATTTTATTCATTAACACAACTTTTTAAAAATCTCAAAATTCGACTTTCAAATTCAATTAAGATAATGTTTCGAAAGATTCCACTGGAATTCAAATTATATTTTTAATAAATAAATCGAATTTAATTGAGCCAAAGTCAATCCAAATTGCGGACATTCTATTCCATATTGAAAATAAACAAGTTATCACGTTAGATCATAGACGGAGACCTAGTTGCAGCCATTTTCTTTTATAATTTCTAATTGATTCAGTTCTGTTTCTTTGGCTATATTGTGAGCATTTCGGATTCTCTGAAAAGCCAAACAGTGTTTTTTTCAAAGAAAACTGAAGAAGCTTAACTTGTAAACCCTCTCTCTAATTTTCCAAAAACAGTCCTTATAAAAATATAATATCTTTAATCTCTAGAAAGTTTACCCTATTTTAATTTTACATAAAGTAGTTTATCTCTTACTCTACTTCACTCACATAACAACTTTGATTGACCTAAAAAATTTTATTTTTCATATATTTCTCTTCTATCTTATAATGATAACATATCAATTTTCTTGCTAAAATTTAAGCCTATTATTCATTTCCTTCCTAAAACGCAAAACAAACCACTTCTATCAAATCCACAAAAATCCATAAAAAAAAAAAAAAAATTCATATCTCTAAAAGTCGTGTAAATTTAGAACTCATTGAAAAAAAAACATAATGTAACTACACTATATAGGAATATACATATATTTCTTTTAACTTTTACCGTATTTCAATCGTTGTCCTTTGACTTTCATCCTATATTAATATCAGACTTATGCATAATAAATTTCATCATTTAAAATTTCAGCTTTTACCTGCAAATTTATTAAAAGTTTCAATACGAAATTAGTTATGCACAGAATAAAAATTGAAATAAGATCAAAGGTAAAGGACTAAATTTGATATAGAATGTAAATTAAAAGACTAAACGTGTACCTAGCATAAAGATATATCCCAAGTTTTGTTTGTATTCTTTATTTATAAGAAAATAAATTTTGCCAATAGAAAAATCAAACTATATCAATGTTTGTTTATATTCTTTATTTATAAGAAAAGAAAATTTATTCTCTTTTTGTATGTAAAATTAATGTAAATGTAAATGTCAATTTTCAGGTTCCTGACTGCTCTTCAAGCTCCTCTACCGCATCTATGAACACTTATATGCAATTCGTAGCGTAATTAATTCCCTTCTAATTACTTTTCATTTATATGATTGTTGTAGAAATTAATTAAATTCTAATTTCACTATTTTTCATTAAATTAAATAAAAATTATACCTATAACATTTTCAGAGAGCAGATAGCTATAATACGGGCAAATAATCCGTCAATCGACAATGACGAAGCAATGAAGCTGGCTATAAGATCAGTAAGTGAAAAAAAAAACACACACACACACATATAAATACCCGATACTATTCAACTATTTATAAGAGTTAATATATATATATATATATATATATATATATATATATATTAAAATTTCAAATTGTCAACTATTTATACGTTGTACAATTTAATTTCAATAATAACTTTTATTTTTGAGGTGATGAGTTTATTTGCTTTTGTTATACAGTGGAGGAGGCAGCAGGCACTTAACAAATAATCATCCTTAAAGAAGCTACCGAAATTAATGGGGTAAATCATGATATTAATTTTGAGTTATTTAGTCTTTCGATATTTATAATGTTAAATTTACCTATTTAAAAAAAGTAATTTACCCCCTTAATTTTATTAAAGTTTTACATTGCATTTCTCATGATATTTTTATACGTGGCACTTTAATTCCATATGATATGATAATGTGGCCGTTTACGCTGCCCCCCCCCCCCTCCTCAGTATTATGATAAATGTGGTCATTTATCCTGTGTTATGATAATGTGACAATTTATCACCTATATTACAAAATATTGTTTGTTCTCACTCTCAATTTCGGCAAGTAAGTTAGATTCTCTAGCCCAAGGGAGTCAATTGCTTCTTAAATTTTTTTGCAAGAGGGTAAATTACTCATATTCAAAGCACAAAAGGGTAAATTGAACATTATGAAAATTGCCATTAACCCTATTAATTTTATTCCCTTCTCCGCCACTAATTCTTTCTTAATGGCCGGAAAGAAAATTTCTAATTAATTCCACGTATAGTTTAAGGGCATGTTTGTCTGGGTTTTTTAAAAGTTATTTCGTGTTTGGAAAAGTTAAACGAATATATTTTCCATTTTTCAAAATAAATTTACCGTTTCTCAATTTTATCAAACTACTCTCTCAAAAGTCAAACAAACAACAATTTTCTTATACCTAACAAAATGTTTATACAAACTCTATTCTGATTTGACGTAAAATAGCTTATCTAACTTTTTCGAAAAAATATAAAACTACCTTCGGCATGTTCTTTTAGCCCCTCTCTCTCAAAATGCATTTTGAGATATCAAATCTCAGAAAATATGTTCTTTTTATGAGCATCTCTATAAAATTATTAGAGAAATATGAGATAATTTACTCATTTTCTGAAATCACCTCTAATGGTGTTTATAGTGAAAATCTGAAAAAAAATTAGAATAGCAATAAAAATGGAAAGCAACTCTACCTTTTTTTATTTAAGATAATAATTATGAACCTTTCTTAATTTTCTTCCTCCACTAACAAATTATATTTATCCATCTCAAATTCCTTCTATTTCTTCTATATTCGAGATCTAGTTGGTAAACTTGAACATGTATTTTTCATCAAGCGACGAGGTTCAATTTAATACTCAATTTGCTAGGTCTTAATCTTAAATTATTCTTCGAAATGTCAAAAAAACATGTAAGATGGCTAGAACATAAACTCATAAAATTTAATTTCACATCTCAAAAAAATGAAAATTCAAAAGAACGTAATTTTAAAATCATCTCACATCTACAAAAATCAATCTTATAGAAAGTCTCACAAAAACTCATTTTAAAAAGTGAAAGGCCAATAGAACAAAAAACATTACATAAATCAAAATTATTTCATAAACCTCCACTACTCTCTTAAACTACTTTCTCAAATATCAAACAAACATGTCTTAAAGATTTCTCCAAAACATTAATATTCTCATTTGTATCTTTCTTTCTTAATTTGCTCGTGTTACTCTTGAGTCTAAATTTTATATAAAAATTAGAACATATTTTAAATATTTTACATTTATGTGATTGGAAATTGATTTGAGAATAAAAAGCATAAAATCATTATTTTATTTGAATAATAGTTTCGAATTTTTTATATCATTTCAAAACCTAGATCTTGTTACCAGCACATCACAAAAGAAGATGTGAAGTAGATAGGAATCTAAGAATAGATGATATAATTATTTATCGATGAAGATGTTATTTTATATTAATTTATTATTTACTATGTTGTCTAAGTTGTTCCCTTTTGTTTATATTTACAGGAATTTGATCAGGAACAAGCATAATATGTCAAAGGCTGCATTATTAAATAAATAAATAATAATCTTTGTTAAGTCAGAGAATTTTTAATAATATTATATGTAACTACAATAAAATAATAATATTGTGCTTTTGAACTTTGAATTTGTGTATTAAATTTATGGTTGTGCTTGTTCCAAATAAAGAGAAATTGGTAAATTAAAAATGACATTCGGACATGATAACTTTTTAGGATAAACACAACTAATAGTCCTTCTTAATTATCATTAACTTTTTAATGAGGGATTCCTTTTGTATTTTATTTTTAAATTAATTTCCACTATAAATTATTTGTTTCATCGTAGTCATTTACAAGAGATTTTTTACTTATTATGTTACACTTAATTTCTCATAAAAAAAATTTGACACTTTAGTTCATCTTGGATCACCTGAAAATGATCAAAGTTAAACAAATAATTTATAGTGATGACTCATGTGAGAATAAAACACAAGAAGGACCCGGAACAAATAATTCATTAATGATATTTACTCAAAACAAATAATTTATAATGAGGACTAACGTGAAAAAAAAAAAAAAAAAAAAAAGGGAAATCACTCTATAAAGAATTAATGATAAGAGGACTATTAGTGATGTTTACGTTTTTTATTTATTTTTTTATTTTTTTATATTTATATAGTACCCCGTTTAGTATTTCTACTATCTAAAATTTCTTTCAAAATTTCGAATATGACGAGTCTTACAAATATGGGTAAACGAATTTAAAAATTCTAAATATCAAAAGAAATTTGGGCCTAAACTGTTCAATACCCACATGTGATTTCGCTTATAACTCCATTTCAAATTTCAATGCAACCCATCTCTTTTTTTTCCAATAGAACAATAGCTACTATATATATAAAATTTTATATATGTAATTGAATACCGACTTTCTAGTTTATATGTTACTTTTTTTTTTTTTTTTTTTTGAGAACATAGTTTATATGTTACTTAATTAGTTTTTTTTTTCCTTACTTTTTTAAAGATGTATTTGTTACTGAATTAGTTAAAATCAACGAATCATTTAGATTATAAACTATTATCAAAATACAAAAAAATCAAATTAATAACCCTAACCAAAATGTACTGGAAATTTTTTTTTTGTGCATGAAATTTGTTACACTTGGGAACAAATTTTGAGAAATTTGATAGTAGTTCCATCATGAATAATTTTATCTATGAAAGAACGTCACTTATAAGTTTATTAACTTTTTAATTAAGTTATTACTTCTTTTTTTCCAATTCAATATTGTGAACGTATGTTTTATTGTATTTTTACATTAGTGACAAACTCCAGTCGAGTGCAAAGTAACTTGATTTGATATTCAGCAATCACCGTAAGGGACCCATAACTTTTGAAAGTGGTCCTTCCATACAAAGTGCGACAAAGTGCAAACAAATGAATATATGTAGGTTCGAGTTATGTTCAACCGATAACACAAACTCTTGTGATCATATAACCGATAATGTATGTTGTAAATACGGATGTCGAACCCATATAGATTGATTTAGGCCAACTTCTAACAACTATAACATAATCACAAATATTGACTGATAACGTATGTTGTAAATACGGATGTCAAACCTATATAGATCGATTTAGGCCAACTTCTAACGATTATAATATAATCACTAATATTGATTGGTTTTAGGTAATAATTAATACTGGGAAATTATATCTGCTGATCTTGAATAAGGAGCTGGAAACAATGAAGAGCCTAAGGACATATCAAAATCTGACAAAGAGATTGCTGCTACCAAGGAGACTCATGCTGAACAGCTAAATCCATATGTAAAGTATAAAAGACTGGAAGATATCAAAAGAAGAATTGACGCTGCAGATAGAACCTTACTGCTGATGATAAATTTCCAGTGGAGAAGATGAAGATAAAGTCGAAGAAGACTATGAAGAAGAAGAAGATGAAGAAGAAGAAGAAGAAAACAAAGACTAGAATAGGTTTCCTAGACTAGGTCACTTATGTTATAATCTTCATAAAAGCTCATTTTACTTTCATCTCTGTAAAACTTACAATGTAATCATGAATACATATATAGAAGTTCAAGTTTCCAACTTAATTTCTATCTCAGAAATTTTGATATGAGGACTCAACTTTAGCTCTAGGTACAAGTACTTAGTTGAAGTTTTGTCATCATCAAAAAAGGGGGAAATTGTTGGATGAAGATAAAGATGAAGACAGTAAAGTGAAGGGAGGTTTTGATGATTTCCAAAACATCATCATCAGCTTAGAAATGGAAGCTTAGCCAACCTCTTAGAAGATTTTGACCAAGGAAGAAACCAAATCAGAAGGGTCAAATCTTGTGGTCCAGAAAACTACTGATCTGTTGTTGAATTCGGAATCAGATTGGTAGCTTTTCAGCTGACTTAAATCAGATGAGATCAGCAGAGTATCTATTAGACGGGTAGTTTCGACCAGCATAGTGAAAAAGATCAGCAAGTCATCCCAGCGGTAATAAATGCGCTGATAAAATCAAATGCTGAAGATGAAGGGTATTTATGACAAATGATTGAAGAAAACCTCATATTAGCTGACAGAAATGTACAGTGCGCAGTTATAGGTAGCCGTTCCAGAAAATGGAGGACCAGTACTTGCGAAGCTGGAATTTTTCTTTCTTCAACGGACATAATTTCAAATCACAAGTATAAATACCGAGTGATTCAAAGAGTTAAAGACAAGCAACACAATCTGAGAGCATTCAAAGCAGAAATTTTTCTTAGTCTCAAACTCAGGAACAGAACACTCATCAGCGTAGTCATCTATTGACGAAAGCGAAGTTCAAGATTAAAGTTAAACACATTTGCTGAGTGATTTTGTAAAAGAGAGTGTTGTGAGAAGCTGTTATCCGTCTTTGTGAGTGATAAAGCTTTGAAATATAGGATTTCTAAGTGATCTCCTGTAACGAACTTGTGGCCATTTCATTTGTTGTTTGGCGCAAGCAGAGTATATTGTAATCTGTGTGATTATAGTATAACCCAAGATCTACGTGACTTGGAAGAGTGGATTAAATGATTTTTATCCATATAACCACTATAAAAATTCTGGTGTTTACATTTGCATATTATTCCTTGCATATTTCCAATAGCATCTTAAACAATTAAGTTAACTGGTAAAAGATTTTAAAAAGGAGTTTGTGAAAATGGGGGATAAAATAATTTCTAAGTTAAGAAAATTTACTTGTGAAAAACACTCAACAGACTCTCATAAGCTGACTATGCTGATCGCGGACAAAGCTTTGAACAGCAGAGTTTACCACTCTTCTGATTATGACTTAGCTGATTTCAGTAAAATCAAATTTCAATCAGATTACTTGCAACGGATATTAAAGTATTTTTTACAAGTAACGTTTTATCAACTTAAATGATTATATCCCCAGTTTTATAAACTCCTGACTTAGCTGATTTCAGTAAAATCAAATTTCAATCAGATTACTTGCAACGGATATTAAAGTGTTTTTTACAAGTAACGTTTTATCAACTTAAAAGATTATATCCCCAGTTTTATAAACTCCTTTTTAAAATCTTTAAAACAGTTAAGTGTTTGAAAGCTTCTCAGAAATATGCAAGAAATCAAATGCAATGTAAACACCAGAATTTTTATAGTGGTTATATGGATTAAAATCCTTTAGTCCACTCTTCCAAGTCACTTAGATCTTGGATTATACTATAAACACACAGTTTACAATATACTCTGCTTGCGCTTTACAACAAATGATAAGCCACAAGTTCGTAGTAAGAAATCACAAAGAAATTCTACTCTCAGAAACTAGATCACTTCACAACACTCTCTTATACAAGTTCACTCAAAAAATGTGTATTATTTTGCTTCAACTTCATCTTCTGTCAACAAATGACTTCAGCAGACGAGTGAGCTGTTCTTGAGCTTTTGAGACTTACAAAAATTCTATTTCGCAAATGAAATCTCAGTTGTTGTGTTGTCTCTAACTCTTGAATCCAGCTCTATTTATACTTGTCTTTGAAATATATCAGTTGAAGAATGAGACAGATTTCAAAGCTACAAGTACTGGTCCCCCTTTTCTACACTCTGCTGTATTTTTCTGCCAGTCGCATTAAATGCACCCTGGTGATCCGAGAATATCTTTAATCATTTGTCATTAATACCATTCTCTTGCAGCATTTATTACTCCAAGTGCATTTATTACCGTTGGGCAGATTCCTTGATCTTTTCCACTCTGCTGATCGAAATGACCCGTCTAATAGATATCTTGCTGATCTCAAGTTGAACTAATCTGATTTGAGTCAGCTGAAAAACTACCAGTCTGATTCTGAACTTCAGCATTAGATCGGTAGTCTTCTGGACCTTGAACTTTTGAACCTTCTGATTTGTCTTCTTACTTAGTCAAAATTCTTCTAAGGGATCAAAGCATTCCTTACTTAGCTGATTCTGATGTTTTGGAAATAATCAAAACCTCCCTTATCTTCTAGCCCTCCATCTTCATCTTCATCCAACAAGAGTGGTCTACTCTGCTGATTCAAAGCTTTGTGCACGATCAACTCAGTCTACTTACGAAACTTGATCAGCTTAGTCTGCTCACAAGAAAAGTTAGAGAATTATAAAGTTAAAATTTTTAGAGGTCTAATCACTCTCCCCCACCCCCCCCCCCCTTCTAGACCTCATCTGACCACTTGGGACCAACATTTTTAGCAAGAGATTGTTGGTGGTATGATTGTAGTCGCAGAAATACTAAAACGTCCACATTAAATTGCAACTCACGTCTCTTTGAATCATCAAAAGATTAGCTCTTATAATATCCAGCATATCATCACTCGCAGCTAGTTGTTTTTCGATTGAATGGTTGTAGACTAAGGTGTCATAAAAAAATACCAAAATAAATTTTCGAAGATATGGTCGAAAGAGGTCGTTCATTGCTGATCGGAAAGTAGATGGGACATTGGTAAGACCAAATGGAATGACTGTATTCGTAATTTCCAGAATGTGTTCGAAAAGCTGTTTTATGAATATCGGCAGGCTCAATACGTATTTGATGATAACCCGATCTGAGGTCAATTTTTGAAAAAATAGTGGCTCGGTGTAATTCATCCATGAGTTCATCAATGTTTGGAATGGGATATTTATCG
Source organism: Penstemon barbatus (assembly GCA_003313485.2). Lineage (NCBI taxonomy): Eukaryota > Viridiplantae > Streptophyta > Magnoliopsida > Lamiales > Plantaginaceae > Penstemon > Penstemon barbatus. The sequence continues at coordinate 27,525,191 of CM064878.1, read as the reverse complement.
GGTATCGTGATTCGGTTCAAGCCACGATAATCTACACACAAACGCCAGGAATTGTCCTTTTCCACTAAAAGGACTGGGCTAGCAAAATGACTTATACTCGGACGAGCAAATCCTTTACTTAATAAATTTGCCATCTTTAATTCCTCTGTAAGTCCATTTAGAAATACACGCAATAAACAATTATTGGGTCAATTTGTGATTCTCGCAGATCTTTTAGCAAATTCTTAATGATATTCTTGGACTGTCTCGGTTTTTCGAATGCTACAAAGGTGTTTGTCAGGGTTTGAAACTCCGCCGGTCCATAATTTTCTTGGAAAGCTTGAACAAGTTCTTCCCAATAAAGTAGTGGTCTTTCATGATTAATCCAAGCAAAAAGGTCGAGTGCATCACCCTCAAGATACATGGCAGCGATGTTGACTTTGACTTCTTCTGGAGTTTGATAATAACGGAAATACTTTTCCGCTTTTAAGATCCAACCACGAGAATCCCCACCTTCATATTTTGGAAATTCCATTTTTGTATGAGGCCGCCTTGAAGGATTATGAAACCCCCATGGAATTTCTACGTCATCTTCATCAGCCTCGGCCCAATTTGTTTTACCCTGCTCACGTGGCCTTAATGGAATGTTCCTGTTTTTCCTTTTGGTGGAAACACCGATGCTGGGTTCGTTGTGTGTGTTACCGCCTATTTGTGTCTTTAGCGCTGCAACATCAGCGACTAGAGAATCAATGGTGTTCAATTTGGTAGGAATAACAGATAATTGTTGTGCAATGGATTCTGAATTTGGTGCGGATGGAGGATTGGTGTTTAAAGTTGTCCATATGGAGAGGACAAACCTCCATAAATAATTATTATAAATATTCTGATATATCCTAAAATACGTTCAAATACTATTAATACTTAATACACACAAGTAACTGCTATAAAATAGATAACTACTTATTTATAATTGTTATTAGATAGATAACAACTTGAGTTGTTTACTTGGACCACTTCAAATATTTTTCCATTTTCTTCTGGAATAAGTGAGCAGAGGTGGTGTTGTATCATTGTGCCATAATTGGAGAATGAGTTTCCCTAGTAAAGGCGTAGGTTTTCAACGTTATTTTATTTTGCCCTAAATGACTACTACGGGCAGCCACACGTGAGTTTCTTCCCTATAAAATGGGAGATAACGGCACATAACAAGCACGTGATGCTCTTTCGTCTATCTCTGTCCAAATATTGGGGTTGGATTGAATGTTGCAACGAAAATTTAAGTTATGGTATCAAATGTGCATTTTTATGTTTGATCGATGATACAAATGTTACAAAGTGGTTTATCTTGTGATACCAAAAAAATAAATTTCCCATTTACTTTTTTTTTTTTATAGGAAACATAGGTTTATCATGGTATCGAGATCATCTTCCTCCGCATGACCCGTCCTCTCAATCTCAATTAACAATGCATGTGCTCAATGGTGCAATGTTATTAATTCATCATGAAAATGTGAAATCTTAATGAATAGTATAATTGAAACTTTATGGACAATTATACAATTTATCATTTTTTTTGTACATATATATAATTATCAGTTTTAAATCTGTGAAAGTCCCCCAGATCCTTAATTTCTAGGTAAATATGCAAATATAAATTTTAAAATTCTGAAAAAATGCTCAATTTTAGTTATTGAGGGTATATGTGTAATTATTAACTTAAGAAATCATTCGAAATGCTCAAATCTAAGATATTGAGGTTGAAAATTTATTTATTAATTTTGATATCCAGTCAATATCCAAAATTATTAGTCACGAGGCCCACTCGTGATCTCAATTTTTGCAATTGTATTAACAAAATGATTAAATTTTTTACTTTTAAAAATTGTTGTTTAAATTTTCATCCCAAAAAAAGGGGATAAAGTTGCAAACGAACATGATTTATGGTACTTTCTTGCATTTCCACCCAAATACAATTATATCAGTTGTTTGTTACATTTGATTTACTTGTTATAATTAAATTACAAAACGAAGCAAGATTGTATTAATATCAATTATTATGTATGTTTTTAGAACTAATGTAAAAAATATTAATATAAATTTAAAGTTTATTATATATTATTGTCGTCTTTTTAATTGACAAAATTATTTTATTAAATTTTAGTTTTATTAGCTAAATAAGATTGCTTCGATATTGTTATTGGCTAAATAAGATACAATGAATATCATTACTAATGAAATAACTATAATATATCTATTTTGGATGTATCTTTATTCATTTTCTCCTATATATATTTATATAGGCATAAGCGTCTGAAATATTATTGAAAAAACAAAGAAGAACATAATTTATTTATTGAGAAATGGGTAAATATTTCATTGCTTTATGCAATCACTGCAATACTTATAATAAGGTAGAAAATAATTAATTTACTTTAATATTTTAGTTTTGTTATAAATATATAATGCGTAATAGTTCATGGATCTCAAAGTTGTTAAATTTATAAATGGAAAAGTAGTTTTTTTTTTAACTCTTAACTCGTAACTGATTTTTCATTGGAATTTTGGTTGCAATCCGGATTCCAACGCCACTTTCAATTGATTTTTTTGGTCGCAAAATCGGGTTGAAATTTTTATTTTTATCATTCTCGATTGCAATTTTGAGTTTTCCGGTAGTGTGTGTACCAAATACCAATCTTGATTTTATTTCCCTATAGGTGTTTTATCCACCCGAAGGCGGGCCTGATGATGTTTCAGTTGAATGTACGGGTTGTAAGGACACGTTTCCTACAAAAATATCAAATGGAATTCAGGTGTGTTTCATATATATATATATATATAGACAAATGTTAAAATTTATATACGTGTTGCTAGACACATGTGTGCGACACCTAAACGTGACATATTGATACGAATTATTTTGCCATCTTACTTACAATTGATAACCTAGCTATCTAGTTTATTGCCACAAGAATCCAAGAACTTATATTGATCTAGGTTAGCTCGGGTCTCGCCCTATTGTAATGGACCAGACTCTATTTATATATTTCATACATTTCAACCTACCTATTCAAACTTAGTATAATTTTTAACGTACTAATAAACAATATTATTTGACACATATCACATATTTTTTTTTCCATATGAAAGTCATTGTTTATAATTTACCGCGTATTAGTACACCGACATTCAAACTCAATTTAGATCATATACCAACTTTTTAAAATAAAATCTGCCAACAACGAAATTCCTTCCAAATTAGTAGTTAAATTTAACTGAACTAGCTCAATAAAACCAATTAATTAATGAACTCAAAAAAAGGGAAATCAGAACAATACCGATATAAACCCTAAACTTTTGAGCTAAGTTTTATATGAAACTCTTTCGATTGATAGTAAATTAATGAGAGAGTGTTTTTCATTAAGACTAAATAATTTGATTGATATATGTTGGAAACTAAAATGATTTGATTGATATATATGTTGATATATGTATTGCTTTTCTCCGTTGAAACCTCGTTTAAAATGAAGAAGTTATGACAAATGTTTCTCGAAATTAATATTTTAGCTTATAAAAAATATTAATATGGTATCATCATGAATTAGTAATTGCATCCAATTTAAAAAAAATAAAACCCAAAAAAATTTCTCTATAAATTTGGATATATAACATCTGTTTTATTCCCTTTAACACAACTTTTTTAAAATCACAAAATTCGACTTTCAAATTCAATTAAGATAATGTTTCGAAAGGTTGCACTGGAATCCAAATTATATTTTCGAAAAATAAATCGAATTAAAATGAGCCAATGTCAATCCAAATTGCGGATTTTTTATTCCACATTGAAAATAAACAAGTTATCTTGTTAGATCATGGACGGATGTGGCTGCAACCATTTTCTTTTATAGTTTCTCATTTATTCAGGTTCTGTTTCTTTGGCTATATTGTGAGCATTTCGGACTCTCTTAAAAGCCGAACAAACAAGTGTTTTTTTTCAAAAATAATCCTTGTAAAAATATGATATCTTTAATCTCTAGAAAGTTTACCCTATTTTAATTTTACATAAAGTAGTTTATCTCTTACTCTACTTCACTCACATAACAACTTTGATTGACATAAAAAATTCTATTTTTCATATATTTCTCTTCTATCTTATAATGATAACATTTCAATTTTCTTGCTAAAATTTAATCCTATTATTCATTTCCTTCCTAAAACGCAAAACAAATCACTTCTATCAAATGCACAAAAATCCATAAAAAAAAACTTCATATATCTAAAAGTCGTGTAAATTTAGAACTCATTGAAAAAAAAACATAATGTAACTACACTATATAGGAATATACATGTATTTCTTTTAACTTTTACCGTATTTCAATTGTTGTTCTTTCACTTTCATCCAATATCAATATCAGTCTAATGCATAATAAATTTCGTCATGTAACTTTCATTAAATTTCAGCTTTTATCTGCAAATTTATTAAAAGTTTGACGAAATTAGTTATGCATATAATAAAAAATTGAAATAAGATCTAAGTTAAAGGACTAAATTTGATATAGAATGAAAATTAAAAGACTAAACGTGTACCTAGCATGAGATCCCAAGTTACAAATATTTTTGTAATTTTGCTAATAGAAAAATCAAACTATATCAATGTTTGTATATATTCTTTATTTATAACAAAAGAAAAATTATTTTCTTTTTGTATGTAAAATTAATGTAAATGTAAATGTTAATTTTCAGGTTCGTGACTACTCTTCAAGCTCCTCTACCGCATCTATGAACATTTATATGCAATTCCTAGCGTAATTAATTCCATCCTAATTATTTCTCATGTATTGATTGTTTTAGAAATTAAATAGATTCTAATTTCACTATTATTCATTAAATTAAATAAAATTATACCTATTACATTTTCAGAGAGCAGATGGCTATAATTCGGGCAAATAAACCATCAATCAACCATGAGAAAGCAATGAGGAAGGCTGAAAAATTGGTAAGTGAAAAAAAAAAAATATATATATATATATATATATATATATATATATATATATATATATATATATATATATATATAAATGAGGAAAAAAAGAGAAAAGAAAATGAAAGGAGCATAAGGTACAACATTTAGCAGCCTAGATATTCCAAAATAATGTCGTCCATATTAGGTGGCAGGAAAAAAAAGGAAAGAAAATACCCGGTACTATTCACAGGGGGCTACACTCTTAGGGCATCTCCAAGGAGATCATATATGGGTCATCAAACCCATCAACATTCAATTTGGGGACTGAAATCAGAAAAGTTGAGCTCCAATGGAGGCCCTATTTAAACCATCAAAATGATATCAACAACCTCTTGCCATCAAAGATATGGCCAATTCTTCTTGACCCTAAATTTTGGTAGGAAACTTTTCACACTCCAATGGCTATTTGAGACTGAACAACAGTAACATTTTTTTTTTTTAAAGATCCGCTGTAAATTTTTTGTATAAATTAAACATCATTTTCAACAAAAAAATTACACTTGCAATTACAGATTTAGATATAAAAAAAATACAGAAAATTAAAACGAAAGGAAACAAAAGTTACAAAGATTCAAATATTAAATCGAAAAGAGAGGCAGAAGAAGAAAAGGTAAAAAATTATATCTTGATGGCTGCTTAAAATTCGACACGTGGCATCGAAAAATCTTATCTATCTTGATATAATATAAATAATATTATATTATATGGATAAAAAATCTGATCATATACCTTGATATTTGAATTCAAAGCGACATTTGGCATTTTTAAATTTTATCATATGATATAATATAAAAAGTTAGCAAGATATAATATTTGTAATATACACTTTAGTCTCGTTTTTATATTTGATTGCATTTTTAAATGGGTTTAATTTTGTTTTAGAAATTGATGTTCCATTTTGATGATTGTGCATTGGAATATAAAACATTTGCAGGGGCCCAAAACACTGTAGCTAAAAAAAATTCAAATTGTCAACTATTTATACGTTGTACAATTTAATTTCATTAATAACTTTTATTTTTGAGGTGATGAGTTTCTTTGCTTTTGTTATACAGTGGAGGCAGATGCATAAGAAATAATCATCCCTAAAGAAGCTACCGAAATTAATGGGGTAAATCATGATATTAAGTTTGAGTTAATGATAATTTACTCTTTTGAACTCTCCCTGTGCCAGAGGATATTCTCATATTCGTTTGTACATAATTTTTGATAAAATCTCTTATTTTTTGATCTTCTTGTAGACCCTCAGAATAATTTTTTGGTTGTGCAAACCAAAGGGAATGATGACTAATTTTGAGTTAATGATAATTTACTCTTTTGATATTTATATGTTAAATTTACCTATTTTTTACCCCCATAATTTTATAAAAGTTTTACATTGCATTCCTGATATTTTTATACGTGGCACTTTACTCTTTACTTCTATATGATATGAGAATGTGGCCGTTTAACCCCCCTCCCCCCAGTATTATGATAAATGTGGTAATTTATTCCCTTGTGTTATGATAATGTGATAATTTAACATCTATATTACAAAATACTTTGTGCTCACTATTTCGGCAAGTAAGTTACATTCTCTAGCTCAAGGGGGTCAATTGCTTTTTAAATTTTTCACAAGAGGGTAAATTACTCCTTTTTAAAGCACAAAAGGATAAATCAAACATTATGAATATCACATAAAGTAAATTGCCATTAACCCTATTAATTTTATTCACTTGTCCGCCACAAATTCTTTCTTAATGGCCGGAAAGAAATTCTAATTAATTCCACGTATAGTTTAAAGGCATGTTTGTCTGGGTTTTTTAAAAATTATTTCGTGTTTGGAAAAGTCAAACAAATATATCTTTCACTTTTTGAAATAAATTTACCATTTCTCAATTTTCTCAAACTACTCCCTCAAAAGTCAAACAAAAAATTTTCGTAACCCTAAAAAAATCTTATACAAATTATACTTTAATTTGACGTAATGTAACTTATCTAACTTTTTCAAAAAAATATATAAACCTACCTTGGCCATGTTCTTTTAGCCTTTCACTCTCTGAAAATGCATTTTGAGAGATCAAATCTCAAAAAATATGTTCTTTGGACAAGCATCTCTATAAAATTCTTAGAGAAATATGAGATAATTTACTCATTTTCTGAAATCACCTCTTGTGGTGTTTATAGAGAAAATCTGCAATTTTTTTTAGAATAACAATATAAATGGAAAGCAACTCTACCTTTTTTATTTAAGACAATAATTATGAACCTTCCTTAATTTTCTTCCTCCACTAACAAATTATATTTATCCATCTAAAATTCCTTCTATTTTTTCTAAATTCGAGATCCATTTGGTAAACTTGAACATGTATTTTTCGTCAAGTGACGAGGTTCAATTTAATACCCAATTTGCTAGGTCTTAATCTTAAATTGTTCTTCGAAATGTCAAAAAACCATGTAAGATGGCTAGAACATAACTTATAAAATTTAACTTCACGTCTCAAAAAATGAAAATTCAAAAGAACGTAATCTTAAAATCATCTCAAATCTACAAAAATCAATCTTATTGAAAATCTCACAAACTCATTTTAAAAAGTGAGAGGCCAAGAGAACAAACAACATGACATAAATCAAAATTATTTCACAAACCTTCACTACTTTCTTAAATTACTTTCTCAAATATCAAACAAAGATGTCTTAAAGATTTCTCCAAAACATTAATATTCTCATTTGTACCTTTCTTTCTTTGCTCATGTTACTCTTGAGTCGAAATTTTATATAAAAATTGGAGCATATTTTAAATATTTTTTCATTTAGTGATTGGAAATTTATTTGAGAATAAAAATCATCAAATCATTATTTTATTTGAAATAATAGTTTCGAATTTTTTTTATATCATTTCAAAACCTAGATCTTGTTACCAGCACATGACAAAAGAAGATGTGAAGTAGAAGTTAGGAACCTATTATTTATCGATGAAGATGTTATTTTATATTAATTTATTATTTACTATGTTTTCTAAGTTGTTCCCTTTTGTTTATATTTACAGGAATTTGATCAGGAACAAGCATAATATGTCAAAGGCTGCATTATTAAATAAATAAATAATAATCTTTGTTGAATCAGAGAATTTTTAATAATATTATATGTAACTACAATAAAGTAATAATATTGTGTTTTTGAACTTTGAATTTGTGTAATTAAATTTATGGTTGTGCTTGTTCCAAATAAAGAGAAATTGGTAAATTAAAAATGACAGTCGGACATGATAACTTTTTAGGATAAACACAATTAATAGTCCTTCTTATCATTAACTTTTTAATGAGTGGTTCCTTTTGTATTTTATTTTTAAATTAATTTCCACTATAAATTATTTGTTTCATTGTAGTCATTTACAAGAGATTTTTTACTTATTGTGTTACACTTTAATTACTCATAAAAAAAAATTTGGCACTTTAGTTCATCTTGAATTACCTGAAAATGATCAAAGTTAAACAAATAATTTATAGTGATGACTCATGTGAGAATAAAACACAAGAAGGACCCGGAACAAATAATTCATTAGTGATGTTTACTCGAAACAAATAATTTATAATGGGGATTAACGTGAAAAAAAAAAAAAAAAAAAAAAAAAAAAAAAAAAAGAAGAAATCACTCTATAAAGAATTAATGATAAGAGGACTATTAGTGATGTTTACGTTTTTTATTTATTTTTTTATTTTTTTATAATTATATAGTACCCCGTTTAGTATTTCTACTATCTAAAATTTCTTTCAAAATTTCGAATATTACGAGTCTTACAAACTTGGGTAAACGAATTTAAAATTTCTAAATATCAAAAGAAATTTGGGCCTAAACTGTTCAATTTTGATACCCACATGTGATTTCGCTTATAACTCCACTAGCTTAAGACCCGTGCTATGCACGGAATTATTTTAAGTTAAATTTTGTGAAAGTATATATATGATATAATATAGAATCATCAAATATATTTCAAATATGAAAACAAAAACTTAAAAATCTTTTACAAATTTAATTATATATACTACTAAATAAATAATTACTTGTTGTAAAAAAACTACTTAATATAAGATCATATTTTAGAACAACATTTATTATAATACAAATATTTATAATAGCTTGCAGTCCTTTGCCGTATCCACATAAGAAAAAACTAAAAAGAATTTTAATGAAAAATAAATATGTAAAACAAAAGATTGACCTTCATGAAGTCGATGACATACATAATTAATTAAAGAGAAAAACAGAAAATGATAATTATAATTATAATTATAATTTACAATAAATAATGACAAATTATTTTAATAGTAAAGCACAAAAAGTTAAACGTAGAGTGCAAGTAAATAAGATTATTATATTTGAACAAAGTACACCAAAAATCTCTATGAAACGTGAATTATACCAATAAAAAGTTAAAGATCAATGAAAAATAAGATTTTATGAGTGGATTTTTCCATTGCTTTTCTTTTATGGTACACATATGTCTAATTAAAAGATTTATACTTTTTACATGATAAAAATAATTAAAATAAGATTTCCTTCCATTTAAGTACTGACTTGTGAGGCTAAAATAATTAAACTTACAACATAAAATTCATGAAAACTTGAGATTATTATATATAAAAAGAGTAAAATTTAATATATTGTTAAATTGGTATGACATATATCTAAAACTGATCACTTCAAATAACTCGTAATGGATAAGTTAAACATATAACAAACTTTATATTATACATCTATATAGTATTAGGCAAACTTTTTTAAATAATTCAATCAATAAAGAATCTCTATCTGCTAAAAATATCAAAATTTTAATTCAACTCAATATTTAATTAATAAAAAAATACTAATTGGAGTCAACATTATTATTCAAATGTGTGTTTGTATAGATGCAAAATAGTGGGGAAAAAAGAAAGAAAGAAGAACTTGCGGAAAAAAAAAATGAAATAATCTAAAATCAAAACAAATCAATTTATAATCACATTATTTCAAAAGATGAAACCTAAAAGAAAGAAAATGAAATTAAATCTATAACAATATTAATGACAACTGCAAATATTAATGAAACTTGTGAAAATAAAAATGAAATTATTTAGAATCAAAATAAATCAATCTATAAGCTCACTAAATCGAAAGATGAAACCTGAAATAAAATCTATAAGAAAAACAATGAAAAGTTCAAAATAATAAAACAAAATTTATGAATATTCAATTTAAAATAATGTATCTAAAATTAAAAGAAATTAATCTATCATCAAATTAAATCAAAAGGCTAACATAAAAATGAAATTATCTAAAATTAAATTAAATCAATCTATAATCTCATTAAATCGAAGGATGAAACCGAAATAAAATCTATAAGAAAAATAATGAAAAATGCAAAATAATAAAACAAAATCATGAATATTCAAATTAAAATAATATATCTAAAATTGAAAGAAATTAATTAAATAAAAAAAGCAAAACAAAAGGAGATATGATAAATTTAAAACGAAAACATCAATGACAAATGCACATATTACGAAAAAAAATATGAAAATTCAAATGGAAAGGGAATATATAAGATAGAACAAAATATCTATCATCAAATTAGGTCAAAACACACACACACACACAAAAAAAAGGAAATGCTGAAACTAATTCCACAAAAAAAATAGCGAAAAATCAAACAAAAACTAAAATATGGCTATGTATAAAATTCATCTACAACAAAATATGATAACCAAAAATTGATGCAAGAGATTTAGAAAAAAATAAATATTTGAAGCTTTCAATGATATGAAGAAAAAAAGTATGACATATCATACAATTCAACAAAATCGTAAAAGAAATCAAAAATTGTGAATTAGCTATGAGATATATATATATATATATATATATATATATATATATATATATATATATATATATATATATATATATATATATATATATATGAACCGAAATAAGTAATATAAGAGAAAAATTACAAATAAATATAAATTACAAACATGAAATTAATGAAAAAATTGTATATTAGAAAGTAGAAACTAAAAATCATATATATGAACCGAAATAAGTAATATAAGAGAAAAGTTACAAATAAATAATATAAAAGCTATTGATAAAACAATGGAAGAGGGTGCCAAAATCTCCATGGGCGCCACTGTATGAAATATGAAAAAGAATGAAGAGAATATATGTATATATAGATATCATTAAAGTGTAGTCAAATTCAATATTTTGAAATATCCTAAATTATGGGGGAGGTTGAGGTTCTTAATTGATATAATTGCTTCTTTTGTGCAAATCAATCAATTTCAATTAATATATTCTTTATTTAATGAGTAGGTTATATTTTTCAAATGAAGAAAGTCTCAAAATTAAATTTTAAAGGAATAAAAGAAATTCAAAATTCTGAAAAAATAGTATTTGGTCAAATTTGAGCAATTGGGGTCAAAAGACACCCTTCAAATATATATATGTATTAGATTTCAAATTTCAATGCAACCCATCTCTTTTTTTTCCAATAGAACAATAGCTACTATATATATATATAAAATTTTATATATGTAATTGAATACCGACTTTCTAATTTATATGTTACTTTTTTTTTTTTTTTTTTGAGAACATAGTTTATATGTTACTTAATTAGTTTTTTTTTTCCTTACTTTTTTAAAGATGTACTTGTTACTGAATTAGTTAAAATCAACGAATCATTTAGATTATAAACTATTATCAAAATACAAAAAATCAAATTAATAATCCTAACCAAAATGTAATGGAAATTTTTTTTTGTGCATGAAATTTTTTACACTTAGGAACAAATTTTGAGAAATTTGATAGTAGTTCCATCATGAATAATTTTATCTATGAAAGAACGTCACTTATAAGTTTGTTAACTTTTTAATTAAGTTATTACTTTTTTTTTCCAATTCAATATTGTGAATGTATGTTTTATTGTATTTGATATTCAAATTAACTTGATTTGATATTCAGCAATCACCATAAGGGACCAATAACTATTGAAAGTGGTCCTTCCATACAAAGTGCGACAAAGTGCAAACAAATGAATATATGTAGGTTCGAGTTATGTTCAACCGATAACACAAACTCTTGTGATCATATAACCGATAATGTATGTTGTAAATACGGATGTCGAATCCATATAGATTGATTTAGGCCAACTTCTAACAACTATAAAATAATCACAAATATTGATTGATAACGTATGTTGTAAATACGGATGTCAAACCTATATAGATCGATTTAGGCTAACTTCTAACGATTATAATATAATCACTAATATTGATTGGTTTTAGGTAATAATTAATATTGGGAAATTATATGTCATAATTCTTATGAATCTCGAACATACATAATCTTACTGAAAAAGTTTAATTTGTAGCCGACTCGAGGACTACACTTTTGAGTTTCTCCGGTTCACCATCTCCTTTGAGCATAATAAGTCCATAACCTCCAGCTTTTCTCATGGTTACTATGTTAACCTCACCTACACCAAGATATTTACAAATTATAAATTCGTTTGACAAATACGAACGAGTAACCAATTGTACATACCAGTTTCCTCGTTCCGAAAACCATAGAAGTCGTGATCCAGATTTTCGAGTTGTTCGATTGCCTCAGTAACATTCAAAGATGGCATATTGAAGTAATTTTTGCGAACAATCTATAAAGAAAAGTATTTATATAGTGAAATTATCAACATTAGCATCTTATAGTACCAAACTAGACATGCATGCAACATATGTCCAAGAAAACGCGAATCATCTAATCTTTTTGCATCTTACTCCTTTACCTTTAAACGTTTTTCACTTTACCATCTAATCTTTTTGCATTTGCACTTACAATTTTTTCCAATGAAATCGGAAATCTATATTTGTTTTCGGGAATATGGAAATGAATTTACTATAAGAATGTATGCTTAAAAGTAGTTAAAAAGAATGAACACAATTAAAAAAAATGGATATTCGGATTTGTGGGACGAAACACCAATATGAGTTGGAGTTCGAATTGGAATCCTGATTCAAGTGAACAAATAATAAGCCTTTTTATTCCGGTTTCTAAGACTAGTAGTTGTAGTAATCGACTTAGTTCTTTCGAATTGTTTCTCATTTCTTTAGAAAAGGTAACAAAGATAAATTATTAAATTATTGCAGTTTGCAACCTTTGGTCGTTCGGTGATGGGTGCATATTTCGATGATAATTGAATACTTGAATACCATCAAACATGTAAAAAAAATCCCAATTTACTCTTTAAATTTTCGACAATATTGTACTTTACTCCCTACAATTAACATTGTTTCCCTTGAACGATCAAAGGTTGTAAAGTGCAACAATTTAGAACTTGAAGTTGACAAATGCAAACACAAAATTTTTAGGGGGTAGCATGCAAAACCAGCCAATGGAAAGAGTCAAAGAGCGATTTCTCTTAAAAATTATATAGGAAATCATTAAAGATAAACTAAGTAGTGACGGATTTTCTCTTAAAAACTATAAATTGAGGTATAAAGATTAATGAACGCACAAAGTAATAAGTGAGGAAAAACAACCTCGACCATGTTGTCTTCTGGTTGGAGGGATATTAATCAAGTGGTTGTTGATGCAATGATTGCTTAGGGGAAGAAGACTGAAGGAATGCTTAATGCTTTCACCACCGCTGTTGACTTGATTCTAAAGACTCAAATTTAGCTGAGTGAGCAGCCTGAACTTACTCTTCTCAAGACTGAAGGCAATGCAACTGTGCAACAACTTAAACAAGATCATCATCTTCAAGCAATAGAGAAAAACATCAGGATGCTTTGCAAAGTTGTCAACATCACTTCTATTGTAACTGAAGACCACATCCCTGCTGATGATGACAAAAAGGGGGGATAAGGGATATGTTACTAGGAAGAATGTTAACAAATCGTCTGTTGAAGTTACTGAGAAACTTGAATCTACTGAGAAATCTACTGAAGAACACATAAGCAGACCAGTTGTTCAAGTAATGGAAACTAGAGACACTGCTGATCTTGAATAAGGAGCTGATCTTGAATAAGGAGCTGGAAACAATGAAGAGCCTAAGGACACATCAAAATCTGACAAAGAGATTGTTGCTACCAAGGAGACTCATGCTGAACAGCTAAATCCATATGTAAAGTATAAAAGACTGGAAGATATCAAAAGAAGAATTGACACTGCAGATAGAACCTTACAGCTGATGATAAATTTCCAATGGAGAAGATGAAGATAAAGTCAAAGAAGACTATGAAGAAGAAGAAGAAAACAAAGACTAGACTAGGTTTCCTAGACTAGGTCACTTATGCTATCATCTTCGTAAAAGCTCATTTTACTTTCATCTCTGTAAAACTTACAATGTAATCATCAGAATACATATATAGAAGTTCAAGTTTCCAACTTAATTTCTATCTCAGAAATTTTGATATGAGGACTTAACTTTAGCTTTAGGTACAAGTACTTAGTTGAAATTTTGTCATCATCAAAAAGGGGGAAATTGTTGGATGAAGATAAAGATGAAGACAGTAAAGTGAAGGGAGGTTTTGATGATTTCCAAAACATCATCATCAGCTAAGAAATGGAAGCTTAGCCAACCTCTTAGAAGATTTTGACCAAGGAAGAAACCAAATCAGAAGGGTCAAATCTTGTGGTCCAGAAAACTACTGATCTATTGTTGAGTTCGGAATCAGACTAGTAGCTTTTCAGCCGACTCAAACCAGATGAGTTCAACTTGGGAGCAGCAGAGTATCTATTAGACGGGTAGTTTCGACCAACAGAGTGAAAAAGATCAGCAAGTCATCCCAGCGGTAATAAATGCGGCGATAGAATCAAATGCTGAAGAGGAAGGGTATTTATGACAAATGATTGAAGAAAACCTCGTATTAGCTGACAGAAATATACAGTGCGCAGTTATAGGTAACCGTTCCAGAAAATGGAGGACCAATACTTGCGAAGCTGGAATTTTTCTTTCTTCAACAGACATAATTTCAAATCACAAGTATAAATACCGAGTGATTCAAAGAGTTAGAGACAAGCAACACAATCTGAGAGCATTCGAAGCAGAATTTTTTCTAAGTCTCAAACTCAAGAACATAACACTCATCAGCGTAGTCATCTGTTGACGAAAACGAAGTTCAAGATCAAAGTTAAACACATTTTCTGAGTGATTTTGTAAAAGAGAATGTTGTGAGAAGATTTTATCCGTATTTGTGAGTGATAAAGCTTTGAAATATAAGATTTCTAAGTGATCTCCTGTAACGAACTTGTGGCCATTTCATTTGTTGTTTGGCGAACTTCTGGCCATTTCATTTGTTGTTTGGCGCAAGCAGAGTATATTGTAATTTGTGTGATTATAGTATAACACAAGATCTACATGACTTGAAAGAGTGGACTAAAGGATTTTTATCCATATAACCACTATAAAAATTCTGGTGTTTACATTTGCATACTTTTCTCTACATATTTCCAATGGCATCTTAAACACTTAAGTTAACTGGTAAAAGATTTTAAAAAGGAGTTTGCAAAAATGGGGGATAAAGTCATTTCTAAGTTAAGAAAATTTACTTGTGAAAAACACTCAACAGACTCTCATAAGCTGACTATGCTGATCGCGGACAAAGCTTTGAACAGCAGAGTTGACCACTCTTCTGATTATGACTTAGCTGATTTCAGTAAAATCAAATTTTCAATCAGATTACTTGCAACGGATATTAAAGTATTTTTTATAAGTAACGTTTTATCAACTTAAAAGATTGTATCCCCAGTTTTATAAACTCCTTTTTAAAATCTTTTTAACAGTTAAGTGTTTGAAAGCTTCTTAAAAATATGCAAGAAATCAAATGCAATGTAAACACCAGAATTTTTATAGTGGTTATATGGATTAAAATCATTTAGTCCACTCATCCAAGTCACTTAGATCTTGGGTTATACTATAAACACACAGTTTACAATATACTCTGCTTGCTCTTTACAACAAATGATAAGCCACAAGTTCGTAGTAAGAAATCACAAAGAAATTCTACTCTCAGAAGCTAGATCACTCACTAAGATGGATCTACACTCTTCACAACACTCTCTTATACAAGTTCACTCAAAAAATGTGTATTCTTTTGCTTCAACTTCATCTTCTGTCAACAAATGACTTCAACAGACGAGTGAGCTGTTCTTGAGCTTTTGAGACTTAGAAAAATTTTGTTTCGCAAATGAAATCTCAGTTGTTGTGTTGTCTTTAACTCTTGAATCCAGCTCTATTTATAGTTGTCTTTGAAATATATTAGTTGAAGAATGAGACAGATTTCAAAGCTACAAGTACTGGTCCCCCTTTTCTACACTCTGCTGTATTTTTCTGCCAGTCGCATTAAATGCACCCTGCTGATCCGAGAATATCTTTAATCATTTGTCATTAATAACATTCTCTTGCAGCATTTATTACTCCAAGTGCATTTATTACCGCTGGGCAGACTCCTTGATCTTTTCCACTCTGCTGATCGAAATGACCCGTCTGATAGATATCCTGCTGATCTCAAGTTGAACTAATCTGATTTGAGTCACATGAAAAACTACCAGTCTGATTCTGAACTTCAGCAATAGATCAGTAGTCTTCTGGACCTTGAACTTTTGACCCTTCTGACCTGTCTTCTTACTTAGTCAAAATTCTTCAAAGGGATCTAAGCATTCCTTACTTAGCTGATTCTGATGTTCTGGAAATAATCAAAACCTCCCTTATCTTCTTGCCCTCCATCTTCATCTTCATCCAACAAGAGTGGTCTACTCTGCTGATTCAAAGCTTTGTGCACGATCAACTTAGTCTACTTACGAAACTTGATCAGCTTAGTCTGCTCACAAAAAAAGTTAGATAATTATAAAGTTAAAATTTTTAGAGGTCTATTCACCCTCTCCCCCCTCCCCCTTCTAGACCTCATCTGACCACTTGGGACCAACATTTTTAGCAAGAGATTGTTGGTGGTATGGTTGTAGTTGCAGAAATACTGAAACGTCCACATTAAATTGCAACTCACGTCTCTTTGAATCATTAAAAGATTAACTCTTGTAATATCCAGCATATCATCACTCGCAGCTAGTTGTTTTTCGATTGAATGGCTGTAGACTAACGTGTCATCATAAAATACCAAAATAAATTTTCGAAGATATGGTCGAAAGAGGTCGTTCATTGCTGATCGGAAGGTAGATGGGACATTGGTCAGACCAAATGGCATGACTGTATTCGTAATCGCCAGAATGTGTTCGAAAAGCTGTTTTATGAATATCGGCAGGCTCAACACGTATTTGATGATAACTCTGAGGTCAATTTTTGAAAATATAGTGTCTCGGTGTAATTCATCCATGAGTTCATCAATGTTTGGAATGGGATATTTATCGGGTATCGTGATTCGGTTCAAGCCACGATAATCTACACACAAACGCCAAGAATTGTCCTTTTCCACTAAATGGACTGGGCTAGCAAAATGACTTATACTCGGACGAGCAAATCCTTTACTTAATAAATTTGCCACCTTTAATTCCTTTGTAAGTCCATTTAGAAATACACCCAATAAACAATTATCGGGCCAATTTGTGATTCCCGCAGGTCTTTTAGCAAATTCTTAATGATATTCTTGGACTGTCTCGGTTTGTCGAATGCTAAATAGGTGTTTGTCAGGGTTTGAAACTCCGTCGGTCCATAATTTTCTTGGAAAGCTTGAACAAGTTCTTCCCAATAAAGTAGTGGTCTTTCATGATTAATCCAAGCAAAAAGGTCGAGTGCATCACCCTCAAGATACATGGCAGCGATGTCCACTTTGACTTCTTCTGGATTTGATAATAACGGAAATACTTTTCGGCTTTTAAGATCCAACCACGAGGATCCCACCTTCATATTTTGGGAATTCCATTTTTGTATGAGGCCGCCTTGAAGGATTATGAAACCCCTTTGTATTTATACGTCATCTTCATCAGCATCGGCCCACTTTGGTTTACCCTGCTCACGTGGCCTTAATGGAATGTTCCTGTTTTTCCCTTTGGTGGAAACACTGATGCTGGGTTCGATGTGTGTGTTACCGCCTATTTATGTCTTTAGCGCTGCAACATCAGCGACTAGAGAATCAATGGTGTTCAATTTGGTATCAATAACAGATAATTGTTGTGCAATAGATTCTGAATTTGGTGCGGATGGAGGATTGGTGTTTAAAGTTGTCCATATGGAGAGGACAAACCTCCAGAAATAACTGTTATAAATATTCTGATATATCCTAAAATACGTTCAAATACTATTAATACTTAATACACACAAGTAACTGCTATAAAATAGATAACTACTTATGTTGGATAAGGATGAAGATGAAAGCACTGAAGACAAATTGATAAGGGAGGTTTTGATGCATTCCAAAACTTCAAAATCTGCTAAGCATGGATTAACTTAGCTGATGTTCCCTTATGAAGAATTTTTTACTAAGTAAAGAAGACATCAGAAGAGTGAAAAATCAAGGTCCAAAGACTACTGATCCGCTTAAGGAAAAATACCAGACTGATGAAGATCAGCCGACTCAAATCAGATTTGTTCAAGTTTGAGATCAGCTTTGTTCGCCATCAGACTTGCACTTCCGTCAGCCAAGTGGAAAGGATCATAAAGTCTTCCCAACGGTAATAAATGCCCCTGGAAGTAATAAATGCTGAAGTACAAGGTTATTAAAGACAAATGATTGAAGAAATGCTTCGCATCAGCTGGGTGCATTTAATGCTACATTTAATGCTGCCTGCAGGAAAGTACTGTTGACAGTACGGACAAACTGCAAAAGAGCCGTTCGCGGATTTTAAGGACCAGTACTCGAGGAATTTGAATCTTGTCTCTCTTCAACGGATATTTTTCAAACCTCAAGTATAAATAGCTGAAAGAGACGAGAAGAAAACAACAACACAATCTCTGAGAAATTTTCGAAGCAAAATTCTTTAAGTCTCAAGAACAGCTCACTCATCAGCTTAGTCATTTGTTGACGAAAAGCGAAGTTGAAGAACAATGCTAAACACATCTTCTGAGTGAATTTGTAAAACTGAGTGTTGTGAGAAGTAGATATCCATCTTTGTGAGTGATATTACTTCGGAGAGTAGGAGTTTCTGAGTGATTTCCTACTACGCACTTGTGATCTTTTCATTTGTTGATTGGCGCAAGCAGAGTATACTGTAAACTTTGTGATTATAGTATAACCCAAGATTTAAGTGACTTGGAAGAGTGGACTAAAGGATATTTACATCCATATAACCACTATAAAAATTACTTCTGTTTTTACTTGCATTTTTACTTGCATATTTTCAGTTGCATAAAAACACTTTAAGTTGTGTAAAACTGGGGAACAAACTTTCAAACTGCTAAGTTTACTTGTGAAAAACACTTTATAAATCCGCTGCAAGTACTCTAAGTATTAAAACTGATTTTGACAAAATCAGCTAAGTAACTATCAGTTTAGTGGTCTACAAAGCTGTTCAAAGATTTGTTCGCGATCAGCCGAGGAATCTACTGTTGATAACAGCTTAGTCTGTTTAAGTTAACAAAAAGGTTTTAAAGTTAAAAATTGTAAAAAGTTTAGAGGTCTATTCACTCCCCCCCCCCCCTCTAGACCTCATCTGACCACTTGGGACTAACAAGTGGTATCAGAGCGGGTGGTTCATTAGAATCAGCTACCTGATCAACGAGCTTGTTCCAAGTGTTTTTCAAAGGTTTTTAAAACTTTTCAAAAGAGCATCTTTTTGAGAAACAAAAACTTTTTGAAAAATGGACTGTATCAGCCATGTTCCCCACATTGCTGGTATGTCGTTTGAAGACTGGAAAATCAGGATGGAGATTTTCCTAGCTGCTTATAATGATAACATGTACACATGTATCATAAAAGGTCCATTCAAATTCACCAAGACTATCATAGTTGATGAAGCTGAACTAGTGGTGGAAAAGGATTTAACAGAGATGACAGCCGAAGAAATAAAGCTGTTCAATCTGGATAAAGTTGGCCGTTTCATCATGACCAAAGCCCTGGATAATGATCGGTTTGATAAAGTCAAACATTGCAAAACTGCAAATGAGATGTGGGATAAGGTTCGTGACATGAGCGAAGGAAACGATGCCATCAAAGAGCATCAGCTGAGTGTTGCTCTGGAAAAGCTGGATAACTTCAAGATGAAGTCTGCGGAAACCATTGACCAGATGGACCCAAGGTTTACAAGGACATTGAATGAAGTGTTAAAGCTTGGAAAAACCTTTACGGACAAGGAGATAACCGTCAGAGTTCTGAAGGCCCTACCTCCAAAAGTTCAACATGAAGGTGACAGCCATGGAAGAGTCAAGAGATCTGGGCAAAATTTCTCTCACCGAGCTGTTCTCAGTACTCAAGGCGTACAAGTATAAACTGCCAAGAATGGGTGTTGAAGAAACCTCTACTTCAAGTCCCACAGCTGCACTCGTTGCTGCTGAAAACCCCAGAAGGCCAGATCACAAAAGCAAAGATGTGGACTCATCTGATGAAGCCACACTACTCAACAAAAATGAGTACACTGCTGGAGACGTAGCATTGCTGATGAACAACTTCAAAAAGTTATAGAGACGAAAAATGAAGAACAAATATAACAATGCTTCTACTTCTAACCCTACTTCTTCTTCTCAGGATAAGGATTCTTATAAATCCAAAATGATGTGCTATAATTGCAGGAATCTGGGTCATTTCATCAGAGACTGCCCATATCCTAAAGCTGAGAAGTATACAGAAGAAAAAATAGAATCAGAAAAGAAAGAAAGCATCAGAAAGGAAAGGTGCTGGTAGCAGAAGCAGAAAAGCTAGCTGCTGTCTACTCATCTGATTCAGATTCAGACACTTCTGATGAAGAGTCTTCTGCTGAAGAGAGTCCTGCTCTTCTCCGCCTGATGGCTAAGGAATCTGATAACTCTGAGGATGAGGTAACTCCTCTTCATAATGAATTATTTAATTCATTTGAACAAATGATGCTTAACAATACTACTATTGCTGAAGCATATAAAAAGCTTAAGGAAGAGATGATATTGCTAAAAGAGCAAAATAGTTCACTGAAACTCTCAGCTGAAAAGCCAAGAGAATCAGCTGAATATAAACAGCTTGAGCAAGAACATGAATCTCTGAAAGCTGAATGTGAAGTTTATAAGGGTAAAATCATTGAGCTTGAGAAAGTCATTGAGTCTCATGAGAAGTCATATGTTGCATCCACTCACATGTCTAGTAAACAGAAGACACCTTTAGATCAGGATAAGTTAGAACTGAACCATACTGAAAAATTTATATCAGCTGACAATAGTAAGGTCATACTGTATGTTCAGACTACTAAACCTGCTTCACCTGAGAAAATATTAAAGGAGACGAAAACTCCTAAGGCTAAAAAGAGCAAAGAGCCTAGTGTAGGAAAACAGACTAGTAAGCCTAAACAGAAGAGTCCTAGGAAGTCCTCTGACAAGGCTAAAACTAATCAGACTAGTGATAAAACTAAGTCGTATGTTAATGAGCAAGCAACTAGTAAACCAAAGAAGCATAAAAACAAGACAAATCAAAATGCTTGGTATGGAAATGAGTCTTATTATGTGCAACCTGCTGCATATCATCATATGTATCATGCACCTCAATTTCCAACTTACTATGCACCATACCCTGCTCATCCAATGCATGCATATCCTCCTTATCATGCATCTTACTCTACATTTGAGCATTATCCTTATCATGCTGATCATCAACAATATGACAAATCTGATGAACGTGGTAAAGGCAAAGCTATTCATACTCCTGTTGAAACTCAGAAGCCTAAGAAGCCTAAGACTTCATCATCTTGGGTTGTCAAAGGTGGAACTAATCCTTCAGGACCCTCTCAATAAGGGTACCTAAAACAATTTTATTTTGTTTTATAGGTTAGGATTAGGAGTAGGAGTAAAGTAGAGAAAATTTGGTACTTGGACAGTGGCTGTTCAAGACACATGTGTGGAAACATACATGAGCTGACTGATGCTGTTGCTGAGGATGGTCCTAAAGTTACTTTTGGGGACAGCAAGGAAGGCAAGATTGTAGCAAGTGGAAAGCTGATCAAAGGCAACATTGAGATATCTGACGTCTCTTATGTTAAAGGCCTCAAATACAATTTGTTGAGCATAAGTCAATTTTGTAACAAAGGATATTCGGTCATCTTCTCAACAGATAAGTGATATGTTGAACAGATTGGTACAAAGAAGGTAATTTTATCTGGAAGACGACAAGGAAATGTCTACATAGTGGACTGGAATTCTGCTGACAATAATTCGAGCATTTATTTGGTGGCATCAACACCAAGTGAAGTCAGTTGGCTGTGGCACAAAAGAATGAATCATGTGAATTTCAAGACCATCAACAGACTAATCAAGAATAATCTGGTAGAAGGAATTCCAAAGACAGTCATGAGAAAAGATAAGCTTTGTGACGCCTGTCAGAAGGGTAAACAAATCAAGTCATCATTCAAAAGCAAGAAGAATCAATCTTCTGGAAGAATATTGGAGCTGCTACACATGGACTTATTTGGACCCATTGATCCTGTCAGCAATGGTGGAAAGAAATACTGCCTAGCTGTTGTGGATGACTATTCAAGATATACTTGGGTGATATTCATGAAGAAGAAAAGTGAAACCAAGGAACATCTTACTAATCTGATGGAACTGATCCAGAATGAGAAAAGCATAAAGATATTGAATATCAGATCAGATAGAGAGACAGAGTTTACAAACTCTACTGTTGAAGAGTATTGTAATATCAAATGAATACATCATGAGTATTCAGCTGCTAGAACCCCTCAACAGAATGGTGTTGCTGAAAAGAGAAACAAAACACTAAAGGAAGCTGTCAGAACCATGATAGCTGAAGCTAAGCTGCCACAAAGATTTTGGGCAGAAGCAACAAACACAGCATGTTTTACCCAAAACAGATGCATGATCAACAAGCACAAAAACAAGACCCCATATGAAGTTTGGAACAACAGGAAGCCAAACATTCATTATTTTAAGATATTTGGTTGTAAATGCTTTGTTTTAAATAATGGGAAAAATCACCTTACTGCATTTGCAGAGAAGGCTGATGAAGCTGTTTTTGTAGGATACTCTACTATTAGTAAAGCTTATAGAGTTTTCAACAAAAGAACATTACTAATAGAAGAATCCATTCATGTAGTATTTGATGAACCAAATCAATCTTCTGAAAAGAATCAAAGTATTAATCAAGATCTGTCTACTGATTTACAGAAGTTGAATGTTGGAAAGAATGAAGAATATGTTCCCATCATACTACCTGATCTCATCCCAGCTGATAACTCAAGTGCTATTCAAAATCATAGTGCTGATTGTCTAACAGACGAGTTGCAAATAGCTGATAGACCAGAGACTGTTCAACAGACAAGAAATGTTCAACAGACTACTACTGGAACTCCAACAGTGGTGTTGCAAGATCAAAACAAAGGACAACATTATGATTTGCAACCTGATCTTAGATGGCTCAAGAATCACCCACCAGAGCTGGTGATTAGTGATCATTTGGATAAAGTGAAGACAAGGAGAGCTGTTGCAAGTGATGCAATGTTTGTCAGCTTCCTATCTCAAATTGAGCCCAAACTGATTGAAGAAGCTCTTAATGATTCCAACTGGATTGAAGCTATGCAAGAAGAGCTAAATCAATTTGAAAGGAATGAAGTCTGGTACTTAGTTCCTAGACTAAGTCATCAAAGAGTCATTGGCACTAAATGGGTATTTAGGAATAAGATGAATGAAGATGGTGAAGTCACCAGAAATAAAGCAAGATTAGTAGCCAAACCTGCCAAGAAGAAGGCATTGACTTTGATGAAACGTTTGCACCAGTAGCAAGATTAGAGGCAATCAGACTCTTTTTTGCCTATGCTGCTCACAAGAATTTCACTGTCTATCAGATGGATGTGAAATCAATTTTTCTCAATGGAGAATTGCAAGAAGAAGTTTACGTTGAACAACCACCTGGTTTTGAAGTCTATCAAGAAGGAGACAAGGTGTATCGTCTGAAGAAAGTCCTTTATGGACTGAAACAGGCTCCAAGAGCATGGTATGATACCTTATCTGATTTTCTTTTAATTAAAGGATTTCGCAAAGGTAAAGTTGACAAGACCCTGTTCACTATTGAATGGGAAGAACATATTTTGCTTGTGCAAATTTATGTGGACGATATTATTTTTGGTTCAACTAACCAACAGATGTGTGACAAGTTCTCAAAGCTGATGCAGAACAAGTTTGAAATGAGCTTGATGGGAGAACTTAATTATTTTCTTGGTTTGCAAGTAAGACAGTTGCCTGATGGAATATTCATCAGCCAAGCAAAATACACAAAGGATCTGTTTAAGAAATTTGGTATGGAAACTAGCTCTACTGCTACTATTCCAATGTCTACTAGTCTTCGTTTGGATAAAGATGAAGATGGCAAATCAGTGGACATAACCAAATACAGAGGCATTATTGGGTCACTGTTGTATCTAACAGCTAGCAGACCTGATATCATGTACTCAGTTGGGGTTTGTGCGAGATTTCAATCAAATCCTAAGGAATCTCACCTCTTAGCTGCCAAAAGGATACTAAAGTATCTTAAAGGTACTGAAGATTTGGGATTGTGGTATCCTAGAGAATCTGGATATGAGCTTATTGGATATTCAGATTCCGACCTTGCTGGCTGCAAGATTGATAGAAAAAGCACAACAGGTGCCTGTCAATTCTTAGGTAGTCGTCTGATCTCATGGATGAGTAAGAAACAGACTTCAGTATCCATATCAACTGCTGAAGCTGAATACATAGCTGCTGGAGCTTGCTGTGCACAAATCTTATGGTTGAAGCATCAACTAGAAGACTACAATATCAAAATCAGTGGAATCCCAATCTACTGTGACAATACAAGTGCAATCAGCCTTACTCAGAATACTAAAAGTCATTCAAGGACTAAGCATATTGAGATCAAGCATCACTTTATTAGAGATCATGTGGAGAAAGGAAATGTCATGATAGAATATGTGTTTACTGAAAATCAAATTGCTGACATCTTCACAAAACCTTTAAGTGAGACAAGGTTTTCAACTCTAAGAGCTGAACTAGGTTTATTAAAATTGGATGCATAAGCTGAGGAGGAACTCATCAGAAGACTAGAGTTCAACAGCTTACTCATCTTATTCATCTTCAAGGATTAACTCTCAACAGACTAGTTAACTTATGAATTATTAAAGTCAGGGGGAACGTGTAAGACTAGCGGTACTTCTGATTAAAAGATGAAATTTGTTAATGACGGTTAGTTGAAGTTATGCTTTCAACAGAAGATTAAAGTTTTGAAGATTGAAGACTTATTATCTAGCTGGATTGACAAACAGCTGAGGAAGATTATCAGTTATTGGCTTTCACTGATAACAAATATGTCATCAGGACAGTAGTCCATCAGATAAGTATTTACTTTACTAATCTGATTACTTGTGTAAAAGCTTACTGTTTAAAACGTTATTTTCAAAAACGCGCTTTTACAAGTAACATAAGAGCGGTCTTTTTCCCGCTCCTCATTTAATGCGATTTGAATTTGAAGGGTCGTAACTGACGCCGCACGATCAGCACTGACAAGAAACGGATCTAACGGTTAGCTGGTATCACGGAAACCAAGATACCCTAATTCTATAAATCCAGATCTGATCAGCTGTGTAGCTCTTTACGCACCCTAAATATTCAATGCATACTTGAGAGAAAATACTTGCAATTTTCTGCATATTTCTTCTTGTTTCCCTAATTTTCAACATATTCGAAATGGCCGCTGAAGGTATGTACCTTGTTTACGAATCCTACTATCAATCTGGTACCGATCTGATGAAAGAACTGCTGGAGAAGTTCAAGTCGGCCCTACTGGTTAATTTTATGGAGTATAATGAAGGAGTAATATGGACTGACCAGGTTTTGGAGTACTACAAAACTGCTACTGTTGATTTCACTACCATGGAAATCAAAGCCACGGATGGAAGTAAATCCATCATCATCACTCCTGCTATTCTTCACGAGACCTTTGGTCTTCCAAACAGAGGACGACATGATGTCACTGTGCTGACGGAGGAGAAGCACCAACAGTTCTGGGCGATCTGCGCCAAAGAAGGGGAGATGTTGTCTGGCAACATCAAGAAGAGACAGCTGAAAGACGAGTATCAGCGGATGGCTGACATGGTGTCTAAGTTGATTGAAAACTGCACTTTTTCTCTGGATGCTGTTACCATGAAGAGGTTCAGTATCATGGCTGCCATTTACTACGGACTAGAAGTCAACTGGTCTGTTGTAATCTGGTATGTTTTGGCTAACTTCCTCGAAGTAAAGAAAGGCAAGACTCCTCAGACAAATCATAGAATTACACTCAGTTATCTGCTGTTTAAACTGGGTTGTAATATGACAAATGGAAAGGAGATCCATAAGTCAAAAGCAATGGTGAAATACTTGCCAGTGTTGAAGAGAAAGGCTGATGAGCCTGATGAGGATGAATACGAGGAACAAAAGGATGTTCCTGCCAAAAGGCCAAGGAGATTGGTCAAAACAGCTGAGTTAGCTGTTGAGACACAAAAGAAGAATGCTACTGAAAAGCCTAAGGAAAAGACTCCCAAGAGAATGAAGAAAGTGGAGGATGCTGAAGCCAACAAGGTTGTTGACCTAACCACTACTGATGACAGGAATGTGTCCCCTACATCATCTTCAAGAACACCAACTGATCAAGTTCCTGATGAGACTGTTTCTCATAGGACCAGGAGTCAACTGAAAGACACTGCTGCTTCAAGACCCATTCAGGGATTATTGAAGAAAACAGTAAGGAAGCAGATGACTTTTGTTGAGAAGCCTACTAAACTTGAAAATTTAGTAAGGCAAAGTCCTGCAACTGCTGAAAGACCTATTGGAGCTGATGAGGCTTCTGCTGCTGACCAAACTGATGGGCAACAGATGACTCAAGCTACACCAACAGTTGAGGTTGTCAAACCTCAGGATGATCCAGATGTTATGATCATCCATCCTATTGCTGCTGCACCTATTTCATCTGCTGGTCCCGCCCCTGCTCCAGCTAATAAAGGAAAAAGGAAGATCGTGATCAAAAGGAAGAAGGTTTCCAAAGCTGATAAGAGAAAAAGGGAAGAAGCTGAACAAAGAAAGCAAGATGAAATAGAGGATAAAAAGGCTCTTGAACTGAGCAAAGTTCAGGAAGCAAAGGATGAGGCCAGAAGAAAAATGCCTGAGGCAGAAAGAAAAGCTGCTGAAGATGCAGAACTTGATGTGGTCATTGAACTCAGCAAGGTTGATGCTCATGGACCTATCCATGGTGGAAGCATCAAAATTAATGAGGCTGATGGTGATGATAAACCTAAGAAGCCCAAAATGCCTGCTGGTGAAGTCAAGGAAAAGGAAAAGTTTGAAATCAGAAAAGCCTTCAATATTGTCTATGCTGACAAGGAGCTTTTCAAAAGATTCGAGAAGACCTTGGCTTACTACGACCAGAAGTTAATGCTAAAGACTCTGTTCACTCAAGAAAAGCCCAGATATATCAGATGGAGTGACAACAGAATGAACAGATCAATAGCAGATCTTCAAAGTCTGAAGGAGTTAGCTGATGAAGAACAGTGGGTTCTAAATTGGCTAAGGACAGACTCCATTCAGAAAGCCTTGGATCCTCACTATGTAAGAGACATCATGCACCAATATGCAAAGGAGTTTGCATTAGAGGAGGCCAAGAAGATCAAGAACTCTTTGCCTGCCAAAAGAAGAAAGTCTGATAATGTTGAAGAAAGGGCTATTAACATAGCTGCTATGACCGCCTTGAAGAGATGGGCAGAAAGGTCAAGGTATCAGCAAGGCTGTTCAAGTGAAATGCCTCAGCTGCCTAGCATTCAGCATATTATCTTTGGCAAAGAAGTTAAGGAGTTTTGTGAAGTGCCCAAAGGTAATAATGCCTTTGTAAATCCTTGGATAATTGTGCGACAGATTCGTCAAACAACTTGTTTCAATGATGATGGCACTATTACAAATTTGTTCTATGATGATGTCACTGATGAGCACAAGAAAGCTGATAATCCCTTAGCACTTGAGTGGAACGCTAAGGATACCAAAATCTGATCAGGAGACTGAAATGAAAGATGTCCCTGTCCACCAGGAGACTGAAGAAAAGGAAACTGCTGCTTCTGCTTCATCAGGTGATCAGCACTCATCACTGATGGAAGCTTTCCAGATGCTAATGGAGAACTCTATGAAGGAACTGGAAGAAAAGCACATCCAGCAGCTGACAAAGTTGAAAGAGGAGCTGAAGGAAGAACTGAAAGCAGAGTTGGTAGAGTCCA
Organism: Penstemon barbatus; assembly: GCA_003313485.2. NCBI lineage: Eukaryota > Viridiplantae > Streptophyta > Magnoliopsida > Lamiales > Plantaginaceae > Penstemon > Penstemon barbatus. The sequence goes on along the minus strand of CM064878.1, from coordinate 27,496,828 downwards.
ACAGACTTCAGCTGGAAACTATACAACAATCAACTGCCAAGATCATCAAGACTGAAATTGATAGTTTTCCTATACCTCAAGACAACTCTATGCAGTTAGTGCACAGCCTTACTGATATGAACAGAAACGTTAAAGATGTGAAGGCTGATGTAAATCACCTTCATACTGCCTTACAAAGAGCTGAGCACAAGATTGCTGATTTAACTGCAACATTCATCAAAGTCAGTGAAGAAGAGAAGGATGTTAATATTGGAGTGTTGCAAGAAGTCTCCAACGCTGGAAAAGACTTACACAATGAACTTGCAACAATGCAACTAAATATTGACTACTTCAATGATCAAACTGACAACATCAGTACCACTCTTCATCATTTAACAGCAAGTCATGATGTAGTAAATCAGAACCTGAAGACTTTATTTGCTGCAATGAAGGTTCCTACTGTTGCACTCAACCCTGCTGCTAAACCTGAAGAAGTCATCAAGTCTGATGATGACAAAAAGGGGGAAGATAAAGGGGAAGAATCAACTAAGGAGACTGTTGCTGATGCTGAAGTTGAGAAGACTGAAGAAACTACTGAAAAGACTAAGACTGCTGACACCAAGACTGCTGAAACAGTTGGAAAGGTACAAGGTGAAGAGAAGTCTGAAGAAGAGACTAAGGACAAAGCCAAAACTGATGAAGTAATGGCTGAAACCAAGGACTCTGCTGAAGATCAAACAGAGCCGTTGACCAAGTACAAGAATACTGAATCAGCCAGAAAGGCAATGGAGCTACTGAAGGAGCAGCAACTCAAAGAAAAGATGGATGCTGCCAGAGCAAAAATACTTTTAGAAGATGAAGCTGATGAAGATGAAGAAGAAGAAGATGATGAAGAATCATCTTATGAATATGAAGAAGTGCTAGAAGGATCTGATGAAGAAGCTGATAATTAGAATGTATAAATCCTTTGTAATCAGTTTACTTTATCTATTCTTCAGACATCTCATCTGATGAACTTGTACTTGTAATATTTTCACTATCAATAAAAAGTCAAGTTTAATCCAACACATCTTTTCTATCTCAGAAAATTTTGAGGATCACAATCTTTAGCTTAGGTATTAACAGGTACTTGGCTGAAGTTTTGTCATCATCAAAAAGGGAGAAATTGTTGGATAAGGATGAAGATGAAAGCACTGAAGACAAATTGATAAGGGAGGTTTTGATGCATTCCAAAACTTCAAAATCTGCTAAGCATGGATTAACTTAGCTGATGTTCCCTTATGAAGAATTTTTGACTAAGTAAAGAAGACATCAGAAGAGTCAAAAATCAAGGTCCAAAGACTACTGATCCGCTGAAGGAAAAATACCAGACTGATGAAGATCAGCCGACTCAAATCAGATTTGTTCAAGTTTGAGATCAGCTTTGTTCGCCATCAGACTTGCACTTCCGTCAGCCAAGTGGAAAGGATCATAAAGTCTTCCCAACGGTAATAAATGCCCCTGGAAGTAATAAATGATGAAGTACAAGGTTATTAAAGAAAAATGATTGAAGAAATGCTTCGCATCAGCTGGGTGCATTTAATGCTACATTTAATGATGCCTGCAGGAAAGTACTGTTGACAGTACGGACAGACTGCAAAAGAGCCGTTCGCAGATTTTAAGGACCAGTACTCGAGGAATTTGAATCTTGTCTCTCTTCAACGGACATTTTTCAAACCTCAAGTATAAATAGCTGAAAAAGACGAGAAGAAAACAACAGCACAATCTCTGAGAAATTTTCGAAGCAAAATTCTTTAAGTCTAAAAAACAGCTCACTCATCAGCTTAGTCATTTGTTGACGAAAAGCGAAGTTGAAGAACAATGCTAAACACATCTTCTGAGTGAATTTGTAAAACTGAGTGTTGTGAGAAGTAGATATCCATCTTTGTGAGTGATATTACTTCGGAGAGTAGGAGTTTCTGAGTGATTTCCTACTACGCACTTGTGATCTTTTCATTTGTTGATTGGCGCAAGCAGAGTATACTGTAAACTTTGTGATTATAGTATAACCCAAGATTTAAGTGACTTGGAAGAGTGGACTAAAGGATATTTACATCCATATAACCACTATAAAAATTACTTCTGTTTTTACTTGCATTTTTACTTGCATATTTTCAGTTGCATAAAAACACTTTAAGTTGTGTAAAACTGGGGAACAAACTTTCAAACTGCTAAGTTTACTTGTGAAAAACACTTTATAAATCCGCTGCAAGTACTCTAAGTATTAAAACTGATTTTGACAAAATCAGCTAAGTAACTATCAGGTTAGTGGTCTACAAAGCTGTTCAAAGATTTGTTCGCGATCAGCCGAGGAATCTACTGTTGATAACAGCTTAGTCTGTTTAAGTTAACAAAAAGGTTTTAAAGTTAAAAATTGTAAAAAGTTTAGAGGTCTATTCACCCCCCCCCCTCCTCTAAACCTCATCTGACCACTTGGGACCAACAACTTATTTATAACTGTTATTAAATAGATAACAGCTTGAGTTGTTTACTTGGACCACTTCAAATATTTTTCCATTTTCTTCTGGAATAAGTGAGCAAAGGTGGTGTTGTATCATTGTGCCTTAATTGGAGAATGAGTTTCCCTAGTAAAGGCATAGGTTTTCAACGTAATTTTATTTTGCCCTAAATGACTACTACGGGCAGCCACACGTGAGTTTCTTCCCTATAAAATGGGAGATAATGGCACGTAACAGGCACGTGATGCTCTTTCGTCTATCTCTGTCCAAGTATCGGGGTTGGATTGAATGTTGCAACAAAAATTTAAGTTATGATATCAAATGTGCATTTTTATGTTTGATCGATGATACAAAAGTTACAAAGTGGTTTATCCTGTGATACCAGAAAAATAAATTTCCCATTTACTTTTTTTTTTTTTTTTGGTACATATATATAATTATCAGTTTTAAATCTGTGAAAGTCCCCCAGATCCTTAATTTCTAGGTAATTATGCAAATATAAATTTTAAAATTCTGACAAAATGCTCAATTTTAGTTATTGAGGGTATATGTGTAATTATTAACTTAAGAAATCATTCGAAATGCTCAAATCTAAGATATTGAGGTTGAAAATTTATTTATTAATTTTGATATCCAGTCAATATCCAAAATTATTAGTCACGAGGCCCACCCGTGATCTCAATTTTTGCAATTGTATTAAAAAAATGATTAAATTTCTGACTTTTAAAAATTGTGGTTTAAATTTTCATCCCAAAAAACAGGGATAAAGTTGCAAACGAACATGATTTATGGTACCTTGCATTTCTACCCAAATATAATTATATCAGTTGTTTGTTACATTTGATTTACTTGTTATAATCAAATTACAAAACGAAGCAAGATTGTATTAATATCAATTATTATGTATGTTTTTAGAACTAATGTAAAAAATATTAATATAAGTTTAAAGTTTATTATATATTATTGTCGTCTTTTTAATTGACAAATTTATTTTATTAAATTTTAGTTTTATTAGCTAAATAAGATTGCTTCGATATTGTTATTGCCTAAATAAGATACAGTGAATATCATTACTAATGAAATAACTATAATATATCTATTTTGGATGTATCTTTATTCATTTTCTCCTATATATATTTATATAGACATAAGCGTCTGAAATATTATTGAAAAAACAAAGAAGAACATAATTTATTCATTGAGAAATGGGGAAATATTTCATTGCTTTATGCAATCACTGCAATACTTACAATAAGGTAGAAAATAATTAATTTACATTAATATTTTAGTTATATTATAAATATAAAATGCGTAATTAATCATGGATCTCAAAGTTGTTAAATTTATAAATGGAAAAGTAGTTTTTTTTTTAACTCTTAACTCGTAACTGATTTTTCGTTGGAATTTTGGTTGCAATCCGGATTCCAACGCCACTTTCAATTGATTTTTTTGGTCGCAAAATCGGTTGAAATTTTTATTTTTACCATTCTCGATTGCAATTTTGAGTTTTCCGGTAGCGTGTGTACCAAATACCAATCTTGATTTTATTTCCCTATAGGTGTTTTATCCACCCGAAGGCGGGCCTGATGATGTTTCAGTTGAATGTACGGGTTGTAAGGACACGTTTCCTACAAAAATATCAAATGGAATTCAGGTGTGTTTCATATATATATATATATATATATATATATATATATATATATATATATATATATATATGTGTGTGTGTGTGTGTGTGTGTGTGTGTGTATTTGTTGGCAAATGTTAAAATTTATATACGTGTTGCTAGACGCATGTGTGCGACACCTAAACATGACACGTTGATACGAATTATTTTGCCATCTTACTTACAATTGATAACATAGCTATCTAGTTTATTGCCACAAGAATCCAAGAACTTATATTGATCTAGGTTAGCTCAGGTCTCGCCCTATTGTAATGGACCAGACTCTAGCTATTTATATATTTCATACATTTCAACCTACCTATTCAAACTTAGTATAATTTTTAACGTACTAATAAACAATATTATTTGACAAATATCACATATTTTTTTTTCCATATGAAAGTCATTGTTTATAATTTACCACGTATTAATACACCGACATTCAAACTCAATTTAGATCATATACCAACTTTTTAAAATAAAATCTGCCAACAATGAAATTCCTTCCAAATTAGTAGTTAAATTTAACTGAACTAGCTCAATAAAACCAATTAATTAATGAACTCAGAACCATGCGAAATCAGAACAATACCGATATAAACCCTAAACTTTTGAGCTAAGTTTTATATGGAACTCTTTCGTTTGATAGTAAATTAATGAGAGAGTGTTTTTCATTAAGACTAAATAATTTTATTGATATATGCTGGAAACTAAAATGATTTGATTGATATATATGATGATATATGTATTGCTTTTCGAAACCTCGTTTAAAATGAAGAAGTTATGACACATGTTTCTCGAAATTTATATTTTAACTTATAAAAAAATATTAATATGGTATCATCATGAATTAGTAATTGCATCCAATTTTAAAAAAAAATAAACCCAAAAAATTTTCTCTATAAAATTGGATATATAACATCTGTTTTATTCTGATCTTACGGGTTTTCGTGTGTTCGATCAAGGGTGGATAAACAATGCGGTAATAATATTAGACGATAAATAGGAAAGATCAATAGTATTATATTCTGAATTATCGAGTACAGATTACAAGTGTTTGGAGTCCTATTCGAGCATTATAGGATGCCGTACATACTAAAAGATGAAATACATATGAGAAAACCTATACTACTATTCTCACGCGAGTCCGAGCAGCAGTCTCAAAATTAGTGCACCTGGGAAGTTGTGTCTTGTCATAAATGCTTGGGGTATTTATAGCTGATTTGAAGGGCTTGGGCCTGGGCTCGGCCCAACAGCGTCCTTCGACCTCCGGTTCTCTTACGCGCTCCGAACAATTAATTTCAGGCTTTGGTGCTACTCGAACTACGTTAAGCCTTGAAAAAATAGGGGATCCGAATTTCCCCTCATCAATACTCCCCCACTTCTCGAGTGCGAAGTGAAGCGTGCGCTCGAAGAAGTACAAAATATGTCCCATATTATAATGAGACGAGCCGTTCAGAATGTCTTTAGGATATGCCTCGTTAAAAACCTAACTCGGAAAAACCCATTGCGACAAAAACCGAGCTAGGGAAAAAGAGTGCATATACAAGAAAACATATACCGGCGTGTTTCTAAAGCTACCCTTATCGGAGGATGTTGAAATAGTCATGTCCTTTTTGGTTCCACGATGTGTTGTTCTATCCCTTGATGAATGCTTTCCAGAATTTTCGATCAAAACCAGGATGGCCTCTGAGATTCTTAGGGATAAATTGCAAGGACATATTCCGCAATTCTGGAGAATGAAGGATCAAAAAGGCTATTATGAGGGGGATAACCCTAAGTTTTTACCCTTGGTAAGTTCAACCGTCGCGGTTACTCGGGGACCTCTTTGCAATTTTACCTTTTTAACCCCGTATATATATGTTGACCCGTTGAAAAATTACTTCCATGTTACATTTCTCTTGAGCTCGAAGTGTTTGAATCGAAAAGGTACTTACTTTAATACATTCATTTCCGAATTCATTATGTCAAGTTCTAGAAGTTCAAAGGGCAAGAATAAGGTCGAAGAGAGTCAAGAATCTGATCCTTTGCTAAAGCTCGTTGATGATTACGAAGAAGGAGAATTCCGTCAAGGAGGCGAGGATGATGATCCGAGCGAGGATCTCGAAGAAAATGAGGTTGATAAACGCAGCATCGGTGAGGGCGCCTTTGTCAGAATTTTCAAACCCAAGCTCACTTCTGAGGTCGTGACCTCGAACACGTCAGAACTTCCTACTAAAGAAACCTCCTGTTGTTTTTCGAAGAAAGATCGCGTTTATCTTGAGACGGAGTTTGGGAAATATCTTCCGAAAGGGTTTTCGATCGTCATTCCCTCTTATTCCGACCGTGTTACTGAGCCCCCAGCTGGTTGTCAATCCTTTTATGAGGGTCAATTTTCCTATGGTCTACCTATTCCATTCATTCTCCTTATCAAAAATGTCCTTTCTTTCTTTTCGCTGTCCCCCGCTCAACTTCTCCCGCACTCCGTCGCCTACATAGTGGCATTCAGTGTTCTAATGGAGGCAAAAGGGGAAGAGGCTTCTTTTAGCAACTTCTGGCATATCTTCCGAATGGAATTAAGTAAGGGCTCCAATGCGGGGTTCGTATCCATTCTCCAGAGGTCGAAACGACCTTTTCTTACTAAGATAGCAACAAAACAAAGTGTAGGCTGGAAGAGGAGATTCTTCTTCGTGAAGGGTCCTAATGTTCCTGTGACGGAAGGTAGTTTAAAGACTAGACCGTATCGATGGGATGGTGCGGATTCCTGGTCGTATGGTTCTCGCAGAATCCGAGAAAAGCTCAGACAGCATCTTTCCGACGATTTTCTCGAACAAATGCGATCCAATCCTTACTATACCAAATCCCTAGTTCAAGAAGGCGTATTACGATTGGCTGGGTTGAGCCGTTGTGACTATCCCGCCCCGACGATCAAGTATCCCAATTCATCCTCTAAAGGATCTCGTACGCAAACTAATGTCCTGCCCACCTCTGGTGCTCCGCCCCACGAGATTCCTTCTTTGAGTAAGCTCCTTGTCTTCTGTCTACTTTGAGGTTTATCCGAACGAGTCTCTTTGTCTAAATCCGTGCCTGATTTGTATTACTCCGCAGGTCGAATCGTCGAGAATTTTCGAGTGTCCGCCGCCGGCTTGGTTGGAAATAAACCATTTTATTTTGAGCCATCACCACGTACTTCCGAGAGGACTGCGGACGCACATAATATAGGTGGGAATTCAGTCGTTATAGCAGCTACGCTTCCTGATTTGAGAGGGGTTGGTACTATGAGTTGCCTGAATTCTGCCACTGTCGGGACTCTTCGAGCTCTGTTTTCCCCGGATACTTCCGTTCTTTCATCGGTTGGCTATAGCCAGCACTCTTGGAATCGAATTCAGGGCGTCCAGGAGTATGAGAAGCTCCTAAGTCGAAAAAGAAATGCTGAACATCCCGGGCCCTCAAGGAGGGTAAAACCCTTTGGTATGAAATCTGACTCTGTTCCATGTCGAGAAGGTAGGTCGGACCCTGACGTGGCAGACTTTATGGAAGAACATCTTCGAGGTAGCAGAGCCGCTGGATACCCTGAAGATGGCACCATTCTGACTGATCCGGATGTAGGTGGGGAGAACGAATTCGACAAGGCCGCTAGGATTTTTATGGCTGGTCGGTTCAAACGGGATATGCTGCTCCACACCGTCAAAGGCGATTTTGAGGTGTTGAGTGATTTCTCCCGAACGTATCACGAGGTGAAAAATTTGTCTTTCGTCCCTCTTCTTTCCTTAGAATCCCTAGCCTTTACTGATACTCGAAAATGTCTTGTAGGTCGGGGATTTGTTCGCCCTTCAGTCCTATCGTTTGGCGTTACTGGAGCAGGAATCGCAGGACGCTCATGATGCATATGCCCAAATTTTTGCTGATAACCAGGCCATTCGATCTCAGCTGGTGGAAAGTCAGCGAGAATTATCCCAAGTAAAGAAGGAGCTCGAGAAAGCGAGTACGAAACGTTCCTCCTCAGTGGAAGAGGACTTGCTGGCGTCCGTTAAAGAGAGGAGTGCCCTCGAGGAAGAGCTGAAGAAAGTAAAGATAGAACTCGAATTGGCGAAGCAAGACTCCGAGCGTGCATATGCCCAGGGCCGGGAAGAAGCCGAGATTCCGGCCATACGAGAATTCTTGGAATCCCCTGTCTTCGATCCTTTAGTTCAAAGGAAAACGGGAGAAATTCTTCAGGCGATTTTTTATAAAGGGGTTCAACAATTAGTCGCGGCCGAGAAGATTCCGGATGACATGGAGGAATATTTTAAGTATATGGATCCTTTCAAGAATGCTGAAGGGAAGGATTATAAAGCTTCCTCTTTACCCAAGGCGAATACTAACTGGCAGGAACATCGCTTTGCCCCCTTAGTTGAGGAGTATGGCATTCCGATGCCTAACCCTGATGTGCTCGAGTACTCCTGCGACGATCCTTCTAATGTGTCCGGGGAGAAAGGCGAAGATGTCAATATAGGCAATGCCCCGGATAAGGGAGACGGTCGATCTGTCGACCAGGCTGGGTAATTATCCAGCTTCAAATATATATATCGTCTGATCTTCAGTTTAGCGAGTTATAGGGGTTGAGCAAGCCGGAGGGGGCGATTCAAAGATCTCTAGTTAGGAATCGATTGTATTTACTCATGTAACCCAATTTTGTAAACGAGTTAACTTTATATTTTTTGATCTGATTCGTGTAACTTGTGAATTCTAACTTTATAAATATCGATTGCTTTACGCGCTTTCTGCTCGAACTTTATTTATCCGAGTGGGGTTTCTCTTCACGGTTGCGTCGATTCGTTATCACAATTGTAGTGTGTAGCGTCTATAAATATTAGGATCTCTTCTCATTACTCACACGACATCCTTCCTTACAGAGATCGGAGCTCTCCCCATATTTTCTGCATTTTCTGAATTCCTTAAAAAGTAAAGAACTTAGCTTGTCGATCCCGAATTCGCTTACCATGGAGAACGTATTAGGCAAAGCTATCGATCCCAGGTCGCTATTTGGTGGTTCGAAAAATAAGAGCTCGAGCAAAGAGCAGAAAGAACAGAAGGCTGCCAAGGAGGCCAAGCCTTCTAAATCTTCTTCTAAGACCTCCCTGTCTTCCCCGAAAGCTCCTAAAGGGGGGGAAAATAAGGAGAAAACCACTTCCTCCAAGCAAACCAAGGGTACTTCCGGCAAGTCCATTCTGGATGAAGAGCTCGAGGCTGCGCTCGGGGGTTCTTCCCCGAAAGTGGTCGACTCTCCGAGTGAAGATCCCGTTCAAGAAAAGACTCCTATTCCTTCTTCGAATAAGAGGCCTTATTCCGATGGGGTCACTCCCATTGAGGCTTTACAAAATCTTGCTATTGATAGCAAGTCATCTTCCGATGCCTCGACCGTTCCTCCCGCAGGGAATCTCAACAAAAAATCCAAGTTAGAGATTGGTGGAGGGGCCTCTGCTGAAACTTTAGGAATTGATAATCCTTCCCGACCTCTTGTTGATTCCTCTCCTCCAAAAGTTGCTTCTTCCCTGCACGAGGAGTTGAAAGATGGATCTCCTTCTAAGGTTGACCCCATGGGTAATTTGTTGCAAGCTAACTTTACTTCTTCGGAGACCGACATACCCAAGGAGAGAAACGCGTCCAAGGAGAGGAACATAGAAGAGTTGTTCGAGTCTGGGCAGCACTTCCTTTTTCAGGTGTACTCTCTTTTCTTTTTTTTTTTTTTTTTTTTTTTTTTTTTAAAAAAACTGCCGATCCCTCTAACAGGCTGGAAAAGATTTCATTGAGCTCAAAACATATGCTGAGCAGGAAGCGAATCAGCGTTCTGCTATCTCCCTCGAGCTGGAGGAGAAGAAAATCGAGTTCGATCGTGTCCTCGCAGAGAAGCTTGCTTTAGAGAGGGAGAAGACTGCTAAAGAGCATGGAGAAGAGATCCATAAGCAACTGAACGACGAGCTCGAGAAACTAAAGAGTTTTCATGAGCAGGAGAGACAAGAGTCCGTTCGCCGAGAAAAGGAAGCTTATGATCGTGGATTTGCAGCAGGATGTGAGGCTCGCAATGCTGAGCTTCGAAAGATTCTCTCTGACAATAAGCTTGTTTAGACGTTGTCTCTTATTTACCCGGACTTGTAGTATACTATTTTTACTTGTTCTATCCTGAATAATTTTCAGATATTTTATTCTCTATGGCTTGTAATAATTTACTTTCTTCTCGAATCGCATGTTCCTCTTATGTGTTCTTTCTTTGATCATTCTTTAGTTTGCTTTCTTGATCTTTCGATCTTGGCGTAGTAATTCCGCTTAATTTCCAAAAGTAATTTCACTTTCTTTTCCCGGTGAAATTCTCGGGAGTCGCGACAATCTTTTGATCTTGACCGTTTCTTTTGTTCTCTGATAGCCGTTGGATTTTTAAGAATAGTATCTATAAATGGGGCTCTTCGTTTTGCATTCTTATAATATTTTTCGAAAACAGACTCCTTCGATCATGCTGAATAGGAGATTTTGTTGCTCGACTCAATATTTTGAATATCGGGTTAGGAGTTATCCTGCGTATCATAGTAAAATTTATACTTAAATCTCGACTAGGGTATCTGCAGGCGAATGCTATTTCAACCTTGAAGACCAATAAGCTTTATTGCTGACCATCCACGACCCCAATGGCCCATGGCCTTTGTGTGGTTTAGGGAGGCTCTGGCGTCAAGTTTTTCGAGGGTATGACGTAATTTGCTATGCTCTCTTTTGAAAACGTTTCGGGTAGTAGTTCGGAGATTGATGTCCTTCATAAAATGTTCGCGTTTCTCCTGGGAAAGAGATGTATCGCCCTTCTCCTTTTCGGAAAATTTCGACCATAGTCGAAGACTTGTTGGCTCAATAGGCGTCTCCTGGTCGAGTAAAGATATTATCGTCCGCCGAAAATTTCATAGGATTGCCTAGCTATGAAACTCCTCTTTTCGGTCTTGTTCGGATAAATAGATTTTTCTTTTTTAATATTCTCATAACTGTAAAAGGTATTTAGTATCGAAGGATTGGCCTTATATGTAATTGTAGTTGATGTCTCTGTAATTTGTAATCGATAGATATGTCGGGCTCGGAATATAGTAATTTTATCGACTTTTACTTATCCCTGGGCCAATTATTGATAACGCTTTCTTTACAATCTGTAATTTGATTTCTTCATGATTTTCCTCCGATGATTGGAACTGAGACTATATAAGATAAATTCGAGCAGAATGACTTTGACATTTTATTCGCTTTTACCGAAACAGTTTTTGTATTCTCGGGAATCGTAACGGTCGGCGCATTTACCGCTTTATCTCAGCCGTTAGTATTATCAAATCTGAGTCGTCGTTTGCCTTTTCCTTCCACTATATATAGTTCCGTATCTACCTTCAAATTTTACATTTCAGTAACATTTCTGATCGGCCCTATGAATGAGATTTTAGTCTCTCTGGCCATCATGCTCCGTTTGCTATCTCCGACTGAACTGTTCGAGTTTTTCCTTCGAACCATTTACAAATTTCGCTCTCTCCTGATGGCAACTTATTTCGACTAGGGTATCGACAGGCGAAAATAATTGCGACTGGGGTACCGGCAGGCGACCAGCTCTCTCTGATTCCAAGTCTTTGAGGCGGGCTCGACCTCCTGTACTCTGATCTCTATCCAGTCGGGATAGTGGGTCAACTGCTGGAGGAGTTTTCCTGCACTCGATCTCTACTTCTTCAAGATATTTCTTGAAGAAAACTGCCTTCGAGATTGCGTGGAGTTATTTCCCTAGGGGTTGCTTGCTTCTTTCTCGATCTAGTCCGATGTGAAGTGATTATCGAGGAAGTGAAGGATGAAGGGTGGAAGTGTTAGCCCTGCCTCGCCTTCCTCCTTTAATCATGGAAGAATTCTAGCGTAGGGTTGATTTGTAATAGGGTTACATTAAATGTAAAGTCTTGACTTTGTTCGATTTTCCTTGTTATTGTAATTTCGAACTCTCTTGTAACTGTTTGTAATGTCATGAATGAGATATTTATTTCTCTTATCATCCTTACTTGTTATCCTGTATAATTGCTTTTGTATACTGTTATCGAGCATCAATTTCTCTGCTTCAAAAATATGAACAAGCGCCATTCTTTACCAACTTTGATAAATATTTAGATGATAGATGATAATTGACATTCCTCGATTTTGAATATAACCTGTAGGAGATTTTTATTCCCCCGTCAAATACATGATAATTAAGACATCAAACAGAAGAATCCAAGATGACCTTTGAGTAACCATTTTAATCTGAGGGGCTAAATTCCCTAGTCGGACAAATAATCGTGAAGTAATAATCGAAATAGGGTCTCGATCGATCTTGAATAATAGCTTTGACCTAAGTGTCGTAAAGATGGCTGTTAGCCTTAGACGAACGAATAATTATGGAGAAATAATAGAATAGAATGCTGGTTGATCTCGGTTGATCGAGGATAATAATTTCGATCTAAGGGGCGTAGCAACGGCTTTCACCCTTAGTCGTTTCAGAGCAATCTTAGCTCGAGGGTCGTAGCAGAGGCTTTCACCCATTAATAATTTCGATCTAAGGGGCATAGCAACGGCTTTCACCCTTAGTCGTATCAGAGCATTTTTAGCCCTCGGGTCTTAGCAGAGGCTTTCACCCATTAAGTAATTTCGATCTAAGGGGCATAGCAACGGCTTTCACCCTTAGTCGTATCAGAGCAATCTTAGCTCGAGGGTCGTAGCAGAGGCTTTCACCCATTAATAATTTCGATCTAAGGGGCATAGCAACGGCTTTCACCCTTAGTCGTATCAGAGCATTTTTAGCCCTCGGGTCTTAGCAGAGGCTTTCACCCATTAAGTAATTTCGATCTAAGGGGCATAGCAACGGCTTTCACCCTTAGTCGTATCAGAGCATTTTTAGCCCTCGGGTCTTAGCAGAGGCTTTCACCCATTAATAATTTCGATCTAAGGGGCATAGCAACGGCTTTCACCCTTAGTCGTATCAGAGCATTTTTAGCCCTCGGGTCTTAGCAGAGGCTTTCACCCATTAAGTAATTTCGATCTAAGGGGCATAGCAACGGCTTTCACCCTTAGTCGTATCAGAGCATTTTTAGCTCGAGGGTCGTCACCCATTTTCATTTTTCGATCCAAGGAGCGTTGCAACGTCTTTCACCCTTGGTCGATTTTCGAGGGTCATAGCAACAGCTTTCACCCTTATATAATAGTAGACTGAGACAAGTACAGATAGAATAACAGAGATCGATAATTTCTAGGAGAGATGAACGAATATGAATATTGACGAGATTAGCTTCCATGGAATATATAACCTTGATCGAAATAAATACTGATGAGAAAATAGTCTTCTGCAATTATGGAGAAACAGGCAGTAGTGAATAGCCCTAGATTTTAAATAATCCTTATGCCTTTGTCGAGAAAATTCTTTGTTTGTAGGTTCCCAATTTTGATAAGTTTGATTTTTTCAAAACGGTTCCTGTTTTACCGGGAATCGCAACGGTCGACAAATCTTGTCCGCTCACTTTGCGAATTATACGCCGTTGGATTCTTTTCTGTTTTTGGCTATAAAAAGGCTGGCATATTGTTGAAATTATCTCATTCGTTGCATCGAGAATATATCTATCTGATCATGGTGGTCAAGATGATTATTCGATTGGTACGGTTATTTGAGCTCAGGCTTCGAACGATATTTAAGCGGAACAATCTTCGAGCGGAAGAAAAATCAATGCAACCACGCTTAGAATATCGACAGGCAAATGCGATTTCCATCTGGAAAGCCAATAAGCTAGGCCCTTGGCCTTGTTGCTACAATGCATTTAGGAAGACGTTGGGCCGATAGCGTTCGCTCCTCTGTTTTCGGAAGATTGCAAATAAAGTTAAAAGCCTGCGGGTCCTAAGGATATTCCGTGCTCGGAGCCAAATTATCCCGAGTAAACGATAGGACGGGAGACCGAAAGTTTTATAGGATTGTAATAACCTACTGATGTAATGCAAAGGCTTATGCTATGCTCGATATGTATTTTCCCACTTCTTGTAATTTTTCGAGATAATATAAATACATTTCCTCTCCGTTTTGTTGATAATATCAAATATAACTAGATAAAAGTTTATCTTTCATAATTCCATCTTGACCTTCTAATATCGATCAAGAAATAATCGAATACCACTTGCATGAGTGGATAATATATAAATATTTTAGCAGACCTGAAATTGATAAGGGAAACGATGCCATAAATCTTTATCACTGCTGAATTTCCATAATTGCATAACTTCCAGGTCGAGAATTCTGTTCGACTGAACCGATTATATTTCTTCTCAGTTGGCAGCGTAAAAGCATAATAATAAATACTTGAGTGTAAAAACATCTGAATAAACCGGATATGAATCCGACATGCCATCCTTCAATAATAATGTTATGAATACGTCGTAACTGTTCGATATTTAGAATGTTGTAATTCTTCTATACTCCCCATTGGATCGCGTGTCCTTCGTTACCAAACAGGGCCCTATTTCTCGGGAAATGTAACGGTCCTTCCATTTAATGCGGACATCCGAATCGCTCGTAATATGTTATCTGGGCCGTTGATTTTAAATCCCTTACCACTACAAATAGGTCCCTTCGTGTATACAACACTTCTTGCTCTTTCCCTTATGCTCCCTCCGATCACCATGGGTCGAGTTTTAGATTTGATTCGTATTTTCTCCCAGATAAAAGAGTTTGAGATTAGAGTTCGAACTTTGTTTTTCGATCTTGTTTCCTTTTGTATAAGCTTTTCGCTTAGAATATCGACAGGCAAAAGAAATTGCGCCTAGAATACCGGCAGGCAACCTGTTTTCCCAGACATATCTTGTCTGGTGCGGGTTAGAATTCTGGTATTCTAGCGCAGTACCTGATCGGGCAGCTGGTTACTCCGAGAGGAGTTCTTTAAATCTGAGGCACCAGCTTCCTCGAGGGCTTTCTTACGAGATAGTTCCTTCGAGTTCCCTTGGAGTGCCTCCGCTGGGATAACCCTTTGCTGCTCCGGTTCGAATTATTCTGCAAACAATGATTGAGTGTCTTAATCATTGTTTACAGATGAAGACCTAAGGTCGGTCTGAAGCCTTGGAGTGGAGCTGCGAGCCGGCTTTATCCTGATCGAAGACGGCTGTGCGACAGGTGGCGAGTGATCGCCAATAAAGCTTGCTGCTGAGTTCTGCATCTGGAGCGATCTTGGGAACGAAGACCGAGTACGTAACAAGATAGAATTACCTCCTAGAATTTGTAATAGGGTAGGAGTGATTGTACTGCATTTCTCGAGCTCGAATTCTGATATTATATTCGAGGCTTGGTTTTGTAACTTGTTTGGAGAATGTTAATAAATGAGCTTTGTTCTCTGATCGAATTTTATTATTCAATTTCTTTTTCGCGGTCGGGTACTCGTCCATTACCTTGAGAGTTTACATACTTAGTTGCTGTTGTTCAAATATTCAACTTATCCCGACCGATCTCCGTAGATTTTCTAAGCCTTTGACATTAACCGGCGATCGAGTGGGCGGAATTAATTCTACGTTAATCTGTTGTGGACGATATCTGCTGAACTTCTTATTCGCTCCTGAAAATGGATTCTTCGTGGAAAATAAATCCATTGAAGAAATAAATGAGCTGTGCAATCATAGACTTGCCCATACAGAGTTTCAGATTAGTAAAGCTTCCAGCTAACATACATATTTCTCCTCGTAGTAGGCATATTTCGATCTAATACTCGAACAAAGCCCCTCGGTGGGCGCCAATTGATCTTACGGGTTTTCGTGTGTTCGATCAAGGGTGGATAAACAATGCGGTAATAATATTAGACGATAAATAGGAAAGATCAATAGTATTATATTCTGAATTATCGAGTACAGATTACAAGTGTTTGGAGTCCTATTCGAGCATTATAGGATGCCGTATTGCCGTACATACTAAAAGATGAAATACATATGAGAAAACCTATACTACTATTCTCACGCGAGTCCGAGCAGCAGTCTCAAAATTAGTGCACCTGGGAAGTTGTGTCTTGTCATAAATGCTTGGGGTATTTATAGCTGATTTGAAGGGCTTGGGCCTGGGCTCGGCCCAACAGCGTCCTTCGACCTCCGGTTCTCTTACGCGCTCGGAACAATTAATTTCAGGCTTTGGTGCTACTCGAACTACGTTAAGCCTTGAAAAAATAGGGGATCCGAATTTCCCCTCATCATATTCCCTTTAACACAACTTTTTAAAAATCACAAAATTCGACTTTCAAATTCAATTAAGATAATGTTTCGAAAGGTTGCACTGGAATCTAAATTATATTTTCGAAAAATAAATCGAATTAAAATGAGCCAATGTCAATCCAAATTGCGGACATTTTATTCCACATTGAAAATAAACAAGTTATCTTGTTAGATCATAGACGGATGTGGCTGCAACCATTTTCTTTTATAGTTTCTTATTGATTCAGGTTCTGTTTCTTTGGCTAGATTGTGAGCATTTCGGACTCTCTTAAAAGCCAAACAAACAAGTGTTTTTTTTCAAAAATAATCCTTGTAAAAATATGATATCTTTAATCTCTAGAAAGTTTACCCTACTTTAATTTTACATAAAGTAGTTTATCTCTTACTCTACTTCACTCACATAACAACTTTGATTAACATGAAAAATCCTATTTTTCATATATTTCTCTTCTATCTTATAATGATAACATTTCAATTTTCTTGCTAAAATTTAATCCTATAATTCATTTCCTTCCTAAAACGCAAAACAAATCACTTCTATCAAATTTACAAAAATCCATAAAAAAAGATCTTCATATCTCTAAAAGTCGTGTAAATTTAGAACTCATTGAAAAAAAAAAACATAATGTAACTACACTATATAGGAATATACATGTATTTCTTTTAACTTTTTCCGTATTTCAATTGTTGTTCTTTGACTTTCATCCAATATCAATATCAGTCTCTAATGCATAATAAATTTCTGTCATGTAACTTTCATTAAATTTCAGCTTTTATCTGCAAAGTTATTAAAAGTTTGAATACGAAACTAGTTATGCATAGAATAAAAAATTGAAATAAGATCTAAGTTAAAGGACTAAATTTGATATAGAATGAAAATTAAAAGACTAAACGTGTACCTAGCATGAGATCCCAAGTTACAAATATTTTTGTAATTTTGCTAATATAAAAATCAAACTATATCAATGTTTGTATATTTTCCTTTATTTATAAGAAAAGAAAAATTAGTTTCTTTTTGTATGTAAAATTAATGTAAATGTCAATGTTAATTTTCAGGTTCGTGACTACTCTTCAAGCTCCTCTACCGCATCTATGAACATTTATATGCAATTCCTAGCGTAATTAATTCCATCCTAATTATTTCTCATGTATTGATTGTTGTAGAAATTAATTAGATTCTAATTTCACTATTATTCATTAAATTAAATAAAAATTATACCTATTACATTTTCAGAGAGCAGATGGCTATAATTCGGGCAAATAAACCATCAATCAACCATGAGAAAGCAATGAGGAAGGCTGAAAAATTGGTAAGTGAAAAAAAAAAATATATATATATAAATGAGGAAAAAAAGAGAAAAGAAAATGAAAGGAGCATAAGGTACAACATTTAGCAGCCTAGATATTCCAAAACAATGTCGTCCATATTATGGCAGGAAAAAAAAAAGGAAAGAAAATACCCGGTACTGTTCACAGGCGGGCTACACTCTTATGGCATATCTCCAATGGAGATCCTATATGGGTCATCAAACCCGTCAACTTTCAATTTGGGGACTGAAATCAGAAAAGTTGAGCTCCAATGGAGGCCCTTTTTCAATCATCAAAATGATATCAACAACCTCTTGCCATCAAAGATAGGGCCAATTCTTCTTGACCTCAAATTTTGGTAGGAAACTTTTCACACTCCAATGACTATTTGAGACTGAACAACAGTAACATTTTTTTTTGAAAAAGATCCGTTGTAAATTTTGTCTAAATTAAACATCATTTTCAACAAAAAAAATACACTTGCAATTACAGATCTAGATATAAAAAAAAATACAGAAAATTAAAACGAAAGGAAAAAAAAGTTACAAAGATTCAAATATTAAATCGAAAAGAGAGGCAGAAGAAGAAAAGGTAAAAAATTATATCTTGATAGCTGCTTAAAAATCGACACGTAGCATCGAAAAATCTTATCTATCTTGATATAATATAAATAATATTATATTATATGGATAAAAAATCTGATCATATACCTTGATATTTGAATTCAAAGCGACATGTGGCAGTTTTAAATTTTATCATATGATATAATATAAAAAGTTAGCAAGATATAATATTTGTAATATACACTTTGGTCTCGTTTTTATATTTGATTGCATTTTTAAATGGGTTTAATTTTGTTTTCGAAATTGATGTTCCATTTTGATGGTTGTGCATTGGAATATAAAATATTTGCAGGGGCCCCAAAACACTGTAGCAATCCTCAAGTGAGTATTTGATTACCCACTTTGATGGCTTAGGATTGGTATATATATATATATATTAAAAAAAATTCAAATTGTCAACTATTTATACGTTGTACAATTTAATTTCATTAATAACTTTTATTTTTGAGGTGATGAGTTTCTTTGCTTTTGTTATACAGTGGAGGCAGATGCATAAGAAATAATCATCCCTAAAGAAGCTACCGAAATTAATGGGGTAAATCATGATATTAATTTTGAGTTAATGATAATTTACTCTTTTGATATCTATATGTTAAATTTACCTATTTAAAAAAAGCATTTTACCCCCTTAATTTTATAAAAGTTTTACATTGCATTCCTGATATTTTTATACGTGACACTTTACTCTTTACTTCTATATGATATGAGAATGTAGCCGTTTAACCCCCCCCCCCCCCCCCCAGTATTATGATAAATGTGGTAATTTATCCCCTTGTGTTATGATAATGTGATAATTTAACACTTATATTACAAAATACTTTTTGTGCTCACTATTTCGGCAAGTAAGTTACATTCTCTAGCTCAAGGGGGTCAATTGCTTTTTAAATTTTTCACAAGAGGGTAAATTACTCCTTTTTAATGCACAAAAGAATAAATTGAACATTATAAATATCACATAAAGTAAATTGCCATTAACCCTATTAATTTTATTCACTTGTCCGCCACAAATTCTTTCTTAATGGCCGAAAAGAAATTCTAATTAATTCCACGTATAGTTTAAGGGCATGTTTGTCTAGGTTTTTTAAAAATTATTTCGTGTTTGGAAAAGTCAAACAAATATATCTTTCACTTTTTGAAATAAATTTATCATTTCTCAATTTTCTCAAACTACTTTCTCAAAAGTCAAACAAAAAATTTTTGTAACCCTATAAAAAATTTTATACAAATTATACTTTAATTTGACGTAATGTAACTTATCTAACTTTTTCAATATAAATATAAACCTACCTTGGCCATGTTCTTTTAGCCTTTCACTCTCTGAAAATGCATTTTGAGAGATCAAATCTCAAAAAGTATGTTCTTTTGACAAGCATCTCTATAAAATTCTTAGAGAAATATGAGATAATTTACTCATTTTCTGAAATCACCTCTTGTGGTGTTTGTAGAGAAAATCTGAATTTTTTTTTAGAATAACAATAAAAATGGAAGCAACTCTACCTTTTTTATTTAAGACAATAATTATGAACCTTCCTTAATTTTCTTCCTCCACTAACAAATCATATTTATCCATCTAAAATTCCTTCTATTTCTTCTAAATTCGAGATCCAATTGGTAAACTTGAACATGTATTTTTCGTCAAGTGACGAGGTTCAATCTAATACCCGATTTACTAGGTCTTAATTTTAAATTGTTCTTCCAAATGTCAAAAAACAGATGTAAGATGGCTAGAACATAACTTATAAAATTTAACTTCACATCTCAAAAAATGAAAATTCAAAACAACGTAATCTTAAAATCATCTCAAATCTACAAAAATCAATCTTATAGAAAATCACACAAAAACTCATTTTAAAAAGTGAGAAGCCAAGAGAAGAAACAACATTACATAAATCAAAATTATTTCACAACCCTTCACTACTTTCTTAAATTACTTTCTCAAATATCAAACAAAGATGTCTTAAAGATTTCTCCAAAACATTAATATTCTCATTTGTACCTTTCTTTCTTTGCTCATGTTACTCTTGAGTCGAAATTTTATATAAAAATTGGAGCATGTTTTAAATATTTTTTCATTTAGTGATTGGAAATTTATTTGAGAATAAAAATCATCAAATCATTATTTTATTTGAAATAATAGTTTCGAATTTTTTTTATATCATTTCAAAACCTAGATCTTGTTACCAGCACATCACAAAAGAAGATGTCAAGTAGAAGTTAGGAATCTATTATTTATCGATGAAGATGTTATTTTATATTAATTTATTATTTACTATGTTGTCTAAGTTGTATCCTTTGTTTATATTTACAGGAATTTGATCAGGAACAAGCATAATATGTCAAAGGCTGCATTTTTAAATAAATAAATAATAATCTTTCTTAAGTCAGAGAATTTTTAATAATATTATATGTAACTACAATAAAATAATAATATTGTATTTTTGAACTTGAATTTGTGTATTAAATTTATGGTTGTGCTTGTTCCAAATAAAGAGAAATTGGTAAATTAAAAATGACATTCGGACATGATAACTTTTTAGAATAAACACAACTAATAGTCCTTATTATTTTTTAATTTTTTACAGAATAGTTTCTCTTGTGTCTTATTTTCAAATTAATCCCCACTATAAATTATTTGTTTCACTGTAGTCATTTACAAGGGATCTTTTACTTATTATGTTACACTTTAGTCCCTTAGAAAATTATTTTGTATCAATTTAATTCCTCATAAAACTATTTCTTTATCAATTTAGTCCCTCATAAAATTATTTTGACACTTTAATTCACCTTGGACCACCTGAAAATAATTAAAGTTAAACAAATAATTCATAGTAATGACTAATGTGAGAATCATTTAGATTATAAACTATTAACAAAATACGAAAAATAAATCAATAACCCTAACCAAAATGTACTGGATATTTTTTTTTTAATTGTTGTTGCAAGTAATTTTATTATAAAAAGAAGAATCATGTTATTACGGTTCGAGAGGGTGGCTTTTTTTCCTTTTTTTTTCTAATAATAATAAGAACAGGAGATTTTTTGTAATAAAAATAAACATGAGATTTTCATAGTTGAGCGATGCACAATTTACTCTATATTTTTTCTAATATTTTCCCATCAAATTGATAGAGAAATTTTTTCTACATGAACTTTTCTTGTAGGAAAGTTGACGGATAACTAACACAAAGGAACAAATTTCCAAGAAATTTGATATTAGTTCCATAATGAATGATTTTATCTATGAAAGAACGTTACGTTTTTCATTATCAACTTTTTTTTTTTTATCAAATTCAATATAGTGAAAATAAATATAGTGAAATATATGTTTTATATTTGTGACGAACTCCAGTCGAGTCCAGTCGAGTATCAAGTAATTTTTTATTTGATTTTCAGCACTCACCATAAGAGACCAATAATTTTTAAAAGTGCTCCTTCCATACAAAGAGACAAACAAATGAATATATGTAGGTTCGAGCTATGTCCAACCGATAACACAAACTCTTGTGATCATATAACCGATAATGTATGTTGTAAATACGGATGTCGAACCCATATAGATTGATTTAACAACTACAATATAATCACAAAATATTGACTGATAACGTATGTTGTAAATACGGATGTCAAACCCATATAGGTCGATTTAGGCCAACTTCTACCGATTATAATATAATCACAAATATTGATTGGATTTAGATAATAATTAATTAATACTGGGTAATCATATGTCATAATTCTTATGAATCTCTAACATAGATAATCTTACTTAAAAAGTTTAATTTGTAGCCGACTCTAGGACTACAGTTTCGAGTTTCTCCGTATCACCATCTCCTTTGGGCATAATAAGTCCATAACCTCCAGCTTTCCTCCTGTATACTATGTTAACCTCACCTACACCAAGATATTTACAAATTATAAAACCGTTTGACAAATACGAACGAGTAACCAATTGTACATACCTGTTTCCTCGTTCCGAAAACCATAGAAGTCGTGATCCAGATTTTCGAGCTGTTCAATTGCCTCAGTAACAGTCAAAGGTGGCATATCGAAGTATTTTTTGCGAACAATCTATAAAACAAAGTATTTATATAGTGAAATTATCAACATTAGCATCTTATAGTATCAAACTAGACATGCATGCAACTTTTTCCCAGAAACGCCGAAGCATCTGTAGGGAATATTTTTTACTCCTTTACCTTTAAGCCGTTTTTCACTTAACCATCTAATCTTTTTGCATTTGCACTTACATTATTTCCAACGAAATCGGAAATCTATATTTGTTTTGGGGAATGTGGAAATGAATTTACTATAAGAATGTATGGTTAAAAGTAGTCAAAAAGAATGAACACAAAAAAAAAAATGGATATTCGGATTGGTGGAACGAAACACCAATATGAGTTGGAGTTCGAATTGGAATCCTGATTCAAGTGAACAAATAATAAGCCTTTTTATTTTGGTTTCTATGACTAGTAGTTGTAGTTATCGACTTAGTTCTTTCGAATTGTTTCTCATTTCTTTAGAAAAGGTAACAAAGATAAATTATCAAACTGTTGCAGTTTGCAACCTTTGGTCGTTCGGTGATGAGTGCATATTTCGATGATAATTGAATACTTGAATACCATCAACCATGTAAAAAAATCCCAACTTACCCCTTATATTTTCGACAGTATTGCACTTTACTCCCTACAATTTACACCGTTTCCCTTGACGATCAAAGGTTGTAAAGTGCAACAATTTAGAACTTGAAGTTAGGGGGTAGCATGCAAACCAGCTAAAGGAAAGAGGCAAAGAATTTTCGCTTAAAATTATATAGGAAATCATTAAAGAAAAACTAAGTAGTGACGGTCTTCAACTATGAATTGATGTATAACGATTTATGAATGCCCAAAGTAATAAGTTATGAAAAACAACCTCAACCATGATGTCCTCTTGTTCATCTCCTTCATCGAGAGATGCATCTACATCCTCCGCAACTTGGA
Organism: Penstemon barbatus; assembly: GCA_003313485.2. Taxonomy (NCBI): domain Eukaryota; kingdom Viridiplantae; phylum Streptophyta; class Magnoliopsida; order Lamiales; family Plantaginaceae; genus Penstemon; species Penstemon barbatus. The sequence goes on along the minus strand of CM064878.1, from coordinate 27,473,553 downwards.
GTACATAAGGCTCCCTAACTTTCGATCTATCAAAGCCTTTCATATGGCGGCCATGATCCGAGTCTTTCTCCTTAATCTTTCTCAACTTTCTTTGAATAATAGATGAAACCGAATCTATACTACCGTATAGTAACTCCGCATCCACCTCAGCTCGAACAACTCCGTGTTTTTTTGTGTACAATGTTACCTAAACTTATATCAAACACATTTTTAGATAACAAGTAATTAAAATGTGGTTTATATACATTAAAAGCTAAAAATTTCAGGCGCACCGCGCACCTCACATCTTCGTAATTTTGGACCTTTACCAATCTCTCCTCCACGCATAGACAATCGAACATCAACTTCCCTTACTAGATGGCTATGCTTTTGAACTGCTTTACCCAACTTATCTTCCACATAGCTTTTCACAGTCGGAGTCAACTAAATATTCGAAAAAATATATCATTCCTTGTGTTAAATTTGATATATAAAACTACAAAATACTATAAACAAAATACTAATACAAGATAAAAAGAATTGGCTCCACATCAGTTTCTCAAGACAATGTACCTTTTCTCTTTTCCTAACAATAAAAAGAAAATGTTCTGTTTTCAACGAAGTCCACTTCCCATTTGAAAGTCCAAGCCAAACATGCTTTATACATAGCTTATTTAGTGCAAGTGTTAGCTATAACTAAACAACATCTGCAAATCTAAGTCCCTAAAATTAAGCAAAACCATAAAATCAAAGACCATAAAAATAATGTTCCATACTAATGTAAGGGCACATTCCAAAAATAGTGAAAATACCAATTGCAACAAAATCAAGAAATCAAGTCCTTATTCAACAAAATCCCATTTTTCTTTTTCTTTTTTTTTTTTCCATTCCACAAAATAAGAAAGACAACATATTTAGGGATAAGGAAGAAAAGGGTACCTCCAAATTTCTTCCTTGAATAATTAACTTGACAGAAGAGAGAGGACCATCCCATGCCATTTTAACCCCAAAAGATCTTTTAAACCCACTTTTTACCACAAACATTTCATGGGTTTTGCAGCCTAAACCCAGAAAACTTGATTTTTGTGAAGTAAATGAAATTGAACTTGAACTTGAGCAAGAAATATGGTGCTGATGATGATTGAACTTCGTTTGTATACAAGGAGCTGGAAATACAGTAGCAGTAGCCATAACCAAAGCTAAAGGGTGCTTTTTTCTTCTTCTTTTCTTTCTTTCTTTCAGTTTTGAAATAATTTTTAATAATAATTTTTTGAAATTGAAAGGGTTATTGATCTCGTACAATGAACAGTAGTGGCAGTAGTGAGAGAGATGTTTGGATTGAAATATTATCCAGATTCAGATGATAGAGGACGACACGTGGGTCTTGTTTATCATGTATTCATATGGGCTGAGGTGATGGGCCCAAATGGAGGCCCACTTATCCAACGTCAAATGGATAATTATTGTCTTTTTATTTTATGGTCTGCTGCTGTTTGGCCTTTTACTGTAAGGGGAAATTCGGTGCTCCCCCTAAGGGGAGTACCCAGAAGCATTTTTTGCGCGACACGTGGCTTGGGAGACGGCAAATAAATTGCTTTTGCAGAATTATTTTGTGCCCAATAAAAAATTGACATATGGCAGATATGTTTTCTTTTTATCTGATTAAAATCAAAATTCATGAACCATTGTTAACATATCTAACCATAGTTTACTTTTAGGATTTATAAAAATAGAAATGTAAATATAGGAGTATAATTGAAAAAACCCTAGAAAATATGACCAAATGCTAAAACTATCGAGGAGAAGAGAACCATAAATCCTAAAAATATCAGCAGTTAAAATTTCTCTCAACACTCGCCGCCGCCCCCGCTATCACACTGGCTGCGGACTTTTCTTTCCGACCACCTCTATCTCTCGGCCATTTACTGTCGACCGACACCCTCTATCTCCTCCCCTCTCCACCGATGCAGATTCATCGCTTCAGACGGTAGCCAGGTCTCCGCACTGAAGCACTCTCACCGCGACCGTGATAAGCGCTATTTAGAGCCGGTGCCGGTATTTATTCGTTTTAAATGCTTAAAATGTGAAGTTGCAACTTTGGATGTATTTGTCCATTTGAAAGAACGGTTTGAGAGATGATTATCACTACTTCTGTAAGACTATTCTATCCTTGAACCTCTTCTTATTCATCCCATGTCACAATAATATGTTATTGACAATTTTCGACAGAAACTTTTGAATTTATATACTTATACAATAAAAATGAAAGATTACATTGTAGTTTAGATACAAGAACTAAAAGTCAATTGACTGATTATGGTTGTACTGAAATGATAATCGTTTTGAGTTGTAGCTTACTAGCTTTTGATTGACAAAAATGACTATAATGTTTCAATATTGTTCTGTTTTATGCGAGTAGTAGAAATTCTAATGTAGGAGTTGCCCCATATCTATTTGGGGATCCTAACTTCTTACTTCTTAGGGGTATGTTCTTAATTTGAAGAGTTATCTTTCTTTAATTTTGTTTATTTTTAAGATAATGTCAATATTAATTCATATTTTATTTATGTTTCTACAGGGAACTTCTAAAAGTGGGTGAATTTATGGAACAAGATTAAATTCAACTGTAAAGACTAGAGTATTTGTATTTTGTAATATTTGGAAGTAGTAGTAAGGCTCTGACCATGCCCTATTTTGTAATTTTTGTAAAGTTCCTGTAAAGATGAAACTATAGCTATGCTTTATTTTGTCATTTTTTAAAGTAGCAGTAAAGATGAGACTATGACTATGCTCTGTTTTGTAATTTTTGTTAAGTAGCGTAGTAAAGATGAGACTAGAGAGCAATGGTAATGTAATAGTTTCTTTAAGTGAACTATTATGATCCATACGTCTAATTGTCCCAGTTTATTGTATGTTGGTTCTATTCTATTGCTAAACAAACTCCAATTGCCGCTTATATGCTTGCTGCAAATCAAATGAGTAAAAGAACAAAGATGAACTATCTTTTGTAATAGTGACTTGTTTGTTCTTTTGGTTCACGACAATATCTCAACCTTTTAAACTATTAATATATTCAACAATAATATGATCGAGTTGAGTAGAATTAAGGATTTTGACAATTATACATCTATGTTATTTTAATTAGCATATGTCTCTACCACATGTTAAAATTAAATGATATATGCAAAAGGTTAAAATTAAATTAATTGTTATGATTCATTTATAAAGAGAGAATTGCATTTTTTGGTAACGTTTTTTAGGTTAATTTCCACTATTTTGGTACATCGCTTTTTGTGTCCTACACATTTGGTACACCATTTTGACAAATTGTGACACATTTGATACGGTTATTAAAATCACCGTTAAGTGATGACGTGATAATTAAGTTTTACTGCAAGGTTAATGTCATTACTTATATTGACTAATATTTTTACCCAACAACATTTAAGACTATCAAAATAGTCTCACATCTCCAAATTTAGTGACAATTTTAATCTACATAGTCAAATAAGAACACTTCCGGACCAATTTGAAGATTTAACTTATTAAATTTAAATAACTAATTTAAATTATAAATAATATTTTAACTTAATCTCAAAACAAATTAAAAAAATTTATTCTTTTCAAATCTAAAATTTATATAATAGTATTAATCTATTTAATATTTATTAAAATAATAAATTATATAATTAAAAATTATTCTTTTCAAATCCAAAATACAAATGGACCCGGTACTGTTCCTCTATCTCCTGCCAAAACGCTAAAACCATCACCATAATTTTTCTTCCTTCACCATCTTTATTGAAAATGGATGTTTACTACAAATGATATTATTGTGATTTGTTAATTCCAACATCAAGCAAGACAAACTCAACAGACTTGTAATTAGAATTGGCAACAAGCCACTTTTGCTAATAACAAAACTCACAAGAATTGATAGTGTTCATAAACAAATAAAACACTCTAAAGAAACAACATGACTTCCACTGCTGTCGCGAAGGGACTATTGCTGCAACAATCCACCATCTTCTTCCACTTGGTTCCTCCTCAATTCTCCCACCTATCCCATAAAACAACTTAAATTTCCCAAGCCAAAATAAAAATTGGATAACAAAAATAGAAAGTAGAAAAGAAACGTCGTGAGTGTCTTTTAATCCCCAGTAGTGGAAGCCTGTAAATCATTGTCCTTGACAGCCTGAAACGCCGCCCAATGAGTCGTCGGCGGTTGGAGGCGTGAAGCCAACAACAATTTTAACCGATCTCAAAGTTCAAAAGTCATCGGCGGTGGTGGCCGGGTGTAAGCGTGAGGCCGACGTCCATTTTAATGGAGCTCAAAGTCGTCGGCCATGGTGCCTTTTTGAAGGAGCTCAAATTCATATTTTAAAATTTGAATCCACCGCCCAATTTCTTATTCAAAATTCAACTTTCAAAATTTTTGAATCTTCCGCGGAAAACGAACCAACAAATTTTTTGAATTTTTTAAATCCACTCCCAATTTGTATTGCCTAACCTAACCATGGTATCAAGTCGAAGGAACAAAAAGAAACTGAAAAATTGATTAAGCCACATGTTATTTTCTAATTGGCTGTACTTGTCCCACCTGCAAAAGCAGTCCCAAACTGGCTCCCAGGCCACGTGTCGCGCAAATAATGCTTCTGGGTACTGCCCTTAGAGGGAGCACCGAATTTCCCGAAGCGATGGACCAAGTGGGCAAATCAAAGAATAAAATTGTGAATGCCTTTTAATTTTTCTAAGTTATTCATTTGTCAGTAAAATAAGTTTTTATCTTCTCACATACTGTTTAGGTAGTAAAAAAAAAAAGAAGAAAATCTGTCAATCTGGTAGGAAAATTTTAATTCTGTAATATAATGATTTTTTATTTTTATTTTTTACTTTATCATAATTATTTTTTCTATTTTTTCTTCTTCTTCATTTTTTTTGGGGGGGGGGGGGGGGGGGGGGGAATCTATATTTTTCTTCATGAGTTGTCTAGATCAGTAAGATAGATGAACTTAACTAATCGGATATGAACTACAACATGGTCAAATTAATTCATAACAGTGTAAATAAATCAATTGTCTATACAATATTTTACCAAGAAAAAAACTAATTCTATCTTATTAACCACTGGAAAAAAAAAATGAATAAGTAGATATAGCAAAAGAGATCAACTAAAATTTACATAAATCGCCAACAAAAAATTGCAACTTTAAATATATTCTAAATGTGTACATATATCCACAAATAAATATTTCGATATATATTTATTGATAACTCTAATGTGTGAATATATATGTATATTCAATGGTTTCTCAACTCCTTACCAATTTAAACTCTCAAATTAATGCATATAATATCATCTTTATTTCTTTAGTTGGAGTATTATATTTGCTAGAGATTATTATGATAATTTTAATTTTGCAATCGATTTTAATATATTTTAGGATTTTAAATATACTTATAATAAACTCTCACGTGTTATTCGAATAGCAGGAAAGGAAGTTAATATTTTCCTTCAACTTTCTTGCAAGAAGATTTTTTGAAGAAAAAAAATTTCCACCAATTTGATGGGGAAATCCTGGGAAATTTTTTACAGTAAATTGCAAAACACCTACTGTACTTTGTATAACTATCAAAATCCCTCATTTGTGATTTTTTCTTACCGAAAGCCCATTTGTGCTTATTTATTATTAGTAAAAAAAATACCTCAAAAGTCATATAACAATTATACCTCCACAAAATGACGCAAAAACAGCATTTTCACCTAAAAAATTTATCAGTAATCATTTGTTAACTTTAAATATTAACAATAACCATCTGTTCACTTTTGAAGACTGATATAAATTCGGTGACTAAAAAATATACAGTAGCGTCAAATTAATTTATAATAAAGTAAATATAATGAAAACGTGATTACTCATACAATATTTTATCAAAAAAGAAAACGTAATTCATAATCAAACATAAAATATTTATCAAAAAAATTATGTTCCTAAACTTTCTTGCCCAACTTTCTTAATAACCAAACAATTGCAAGAAAATAGTTTTCTTCATAACTAAACATGTTGAGGAAAATAATTTTCTTTTCCTTTTCCTTTCATTTCCTTTTCTTACAATTTTCCCTCACTAACCAAACAAGCTATAAAGGAAAACCCCTCTATTTTCTTTGTTATTTTCCTACATTGTCCTCTTACTTTTCTAACAACTAAACAAGCAATAAAAGAAATTATCCAAAAAAAAAATGCTATAAAAGAAAATTAGAAGATTATATTTTTGTTCCAAAAGTCCTCTTTAGTCATTTTTTTTTTTTTTTGAAATAGTCAATGGTTCTTAAACAAATTAATTTAACTCAATCAAACTCATATCTAATAAGATATTTGAAAAAAGAAAGTATCGACACGGGTTGAGTTTAGGAAAAGGGATTAATCTATCACAAGTTCACAACATAACGAACTTATATTTAAAATTCATGAAGAAAGTGATGTAACTTAACTTATCTGACTGTAAAGTGTAAAGAGATTAAGTTAATCTAAAGCTTGTTTGAGAAATAAAAAAGTAAAATGAAAAAGGTCAACTTTATAACAATTTATGATGCCATTTTCTTTTTGGTGCCTGGTGATCTTAATGGAAGAAAATATTATTTTGTTCCAATACTCAATGGGATGGTGTCGTAGACAATTGTTTAAAATAATATATTAGAATATTCTAGCTCCTAAAAAATTAGAAACTATTGTATATTTATTAGTATGATCAAAAATGCTATTTACTCTTTAAAGTGAATAGCATTTTCAGTCTTTCTTATGGGTCAAATTTTGCACTTTCATCACTCTTAAATATTTGGTAGCAGATTCGTCTCTCTTATCAATCTAGGGTATCACATTCATTCTTTATATTTTTTTGTAGCAGATTCGCTCCTCTTATCAATGCAGTGTATCATATTCGTCCCTCTTAAATTAAAAATATATCAACTTTCGTCCATTTTAGAATATATTTTGGATTTAAGTGATGTATTTTGTATTTAAAATGGACTAATGTGTTAAACTATATTGATAAGAGCATCTCCAGCAGACATCATAAAAAAAAAGTATCAAATCACTCTTTAATGCCTGCTACAGTGTTTTGATATCTGCATAAAAGTTCTTTACTCCAGCAATAAGCATAAAAAATGGAGCTTCATTTTAAATTAATTTAAATTTAATTAATCTAAATTAGGTTAAATTTAAAGATTACTTAAAAATAAAAATAAAAAATAAAAAATGTTAAATAATCGTGCCTTGTGTTAAAAAAAAATTTTATAAGTAAACTGACATAAATAACCACTAAGTGCAATTAAAAGTGTCTACAAGGGGGTAACCCCCATCACAAAAAATGGAAATAGGAAGAACAGAAAGCGGAATACAAGAAGACCAAAACGATTGAGACACCTAAAAGACAAGATTATGGGATGAATTTAAATCTCCATTTAGGCCAACAAGCCCAAAAACGCCGAATTTCTTCAATATCAGCTCAAATTGCCCAATCCATAATAGCCTCACGGTTGTTGATTGCTTCGATAGCATTCATGCAGTAACTGTCAAAAATAACAAATTCCATCCTTTTTTTATCCGTCAACTTGCACGCCTCCAAAACAACAAAAGCTTCGGCAGCCACAGCGTTCATGCAAGTCTTTTGTCTTGATTCAGCCCAAAGAATGGATCCATTGAAGTTTCAAAAAATCATGGCCATGGAAGAGTCTGCAACATCATGTTTAAAAGTAGCATCCATCGAAATTGAGATCCAACCTTTCTTTGGCGCCTTCCAACCCAAGCTAAGGGCAAGCGTCTTCTTAACCAAAATCAAGGAGTTTTGTGCTTTGAAGTGTTCACATGCACGTCGTTCGATTAATCGAGCAAGCTAAATTATTTAAATAAGATTACTGACAATAATTTTATTTACATATCAGTGTCTGATTCAATATTGAGATATTTGATAATTATTTTCATTCACAATTTTTTTTTATCAACATGTCAACTTGTGATTCAACGTTAGATATCTTATAAGGATTTTTATCGATAAAATTTTATATCAAGGTGTCAATTTGTGATTCAAAATTTATATGATGAAGATTTTTATCGATAAGATTTTTTTATCGAAAATTAACTTTATCCGATTTTTTTTTTGTTCGTGATTGTTGAACTTGTGTATTTAATTGAAATATGTGGTCATTTTAATAGTTGAAATTTTTTGTACAATTGCAAAAATTGAAAATATAAGTCGTTGGGGAGAATTGGAAAGGACAAATAGCCGTTTTTAAATTTCTGGCAAAAAGTAATGCCTCTTGCCTGGGCATTACTTTTGATGTCAAAAAGTGTTGAACTTAAATTTAGGTCCTGTGATAGTGCCTCTGTTGGAGCAGACTTTGACAACATTTTGACAGTTAAGACACTATATTTAATTTTGATTCCCATTGTTGGAGTTGTTCTTAGATGGACGAATCCGCTATGAAAAATTTAAGAGGGATGAACATGTTACACTATATTGATAAGAGAGACAAATATGTTACAATATATTAAATAAGAGGGACAAATATACTATAAAATAAGAGGGACGAAAGTGTAAAAATTAACCTATAAGAGGACCAAAAATACGATTTATTGGTGCATTATTCCATTGAGAAATTTAAATTGAATGGACAAAGTTAGGAAAGGCCGAACACTAGGCTACACTACACTGCACAGCCATGACAATGGAGAGAGAAACAAAGATCTTGAAAATCTCCAGGAGATGAATGGCAAAATTTTAAAAGTAATATGTAACTTTGGATCTCTTTAAAAAAGTGGTTTTGTAATTATAATGAACATACATATAGTTCTTTAATTTTCACCAAAATTTTAATTTTAGTTATATGTATAATAAATTTCGTACTTTCAATAATTTTCAATCTTTGTCTTCCACTTAAAACTTTTTTCTTGGTAATAGGACCAAATTGTAATTATAGTACAAAAATTGAAACTTATTGAAAATTAGATGACCAAATTTATTATTTATATGACTAAAATTAAAATTAAGTAAAAATTAAAGGACTAAATATGTGTTCGCTATAGTTACATGACTACTTTTTAATAAATATCCAAGTTACATGATTATTTTTAAAATTTTACAGAAATGAATACATCAATACAATTCCAACTTTTTTATACACACACAAAAAAAAAAAAAATACAAATCCAACTCCCAAGTTAGAAAATCTAAGGAGATATTTATGTACCACTATTTTCCGTACAAACAACTCTTTGTCCTCAATTTTCAACCACAAAACCCAATGGTGTACGAAGAAATGCTGATTTTTCTAGACCGGTTTGTTGAATGGTAATTCGAATAGATGACTCGTCTTTTTCACAAGAGTATCACCAAATATAATCATCAACTAATCTCTTGGGATTATTAGTTAGATTTGTATTACTTTATATGATTAGTGATAGATATATTGTATAGATTTTTTTTGTTTTTTTTCAAGAATTTAATCACTTTGATGCGCGTCTGACACATTAAGTGAGAATCTCTCCTAACATGGATTCAATTCAAATATGGGTTTGCTATTACGTGACTAGTCTCTTCCATTAAATTTATCACGTGTTGGTGGTTATATAGTTTTTTTCAATTATTGTTTATTGGTAAAAATGCATCTTTAGTTTTTTAACTTATACGGAGTGTCGATTTTGAGATAGTTTTTTTTCCTGATTTATGCGTATTCGGAGCTTTAACCTTTTTTGTGTTTATCATTTTAGGACATTTTTTTTTGTTTCTCAAGGGTTTAATCCCTTTTGAGGCAGGTTGGACACATTAATGTGGCTACCTCTCCCAATAGGAATTCAAACTTAAGTCCGCTATTTTTTAGTGACTAATTGATTATTTTTTAGGACATTTGATTGCAATTATGTTCTTTAACTTTTCAATGTTATTTTGATTTATTGGGCGGAGACTATCCTCTGAATTTATCACGTGATCACTACATGACCAAGAGATTATCCTCTGAATTTGCTTAGTTGGCGTCCACATACAAATGACAAATCCCGGCAAATTTTCTTCACTTTCGAGAGCAATGGACTGAATTACATAGCTGTTTGGCGTTTCCTAAAAAATTTTCGTGTTTGAAAAATATCAAACAAACATGTGTTCTATTTTCTGAAATAAATTGTTCACCTTTTAATTTTCTCAAACTACTCTTTCAAAATCCAAACAAACAACAATTTTCTTATCTCTAAATAAAACTTATACAAACTCTACTATGATTTGACATAAAGTAACATATCTCTTTCACAATTTATCTCACAGCAAACATGATTTGACATAAAGTCTTACACATCTTACACCTACAACCTAACTCTTCCAAAAAAAATCTACACCTACTTTATTTCTCAAACCAGTCTCTCAAAACCCAAACAAATAACATTACGCAAATCGAAATTATTTCACAAACTTCCACTACTCTCCCAAACTATTTTCCCAAACACCAAACAAACAGACCCTCTAGTGATTATCGCAACTAATAAAAAACAGATAATTATCACTAATCATCACTTCATAAAAGTTAAGAGACTAAAATTGCATTTTCCCCATTATATATTTTTAGTGAGTTACAGTTACGTGTCATGCCACAATATTTGTCCACCATCTTATAGCATCTTGAAATATAATATTCCAAAGATTAAATTTGAGTCACCACCACTTGTTTATTTCACTAACATTGTGACACGTGTAGTGATCCACCGATTTTGAAATATTTAAACCAATGGGAAATCAAGTTTGACTAATTCCACTCTCTCGAGTCATATATTGCTTTGTAATGGTACAACAAAAACTAATGATAAAATTAATGTTTGACGTCTCCAAAAATTAAATAAAGATTTAATAAAGTTATGCACCCACTTGTCAAGGTCCTATCCATAATTCAAGAAAATATCTTCTAATGGGCCCTACATATATGCAAGTAGTGCATATGAATAAATATCTAAGGAACTATTATTTTTTAATCCGATTTGATGTAACACGAAATTTGGTCCATTGGTTTCCAAGTATTTTTCCTTTTAAAAAGGTTGTACCACCACCAACCAAATATCAGAAGATTTATTTAAAAATTGTAAATCCAATGGCTCTCCACATTTTGATTTCAAGACATGGGGGACGTGGCCAATTTGGACCACATAGAAAAAAGTATTCGAGATATTTTGATTCAACTTTCAATTTTGTGTATTAGCTCAATCCCTCGTGAAGTTGTAATATTTACATATGTACACCTAGAAAAGCAAATTTGGTATTATGTACCGCTAAAGTTACAACTACTTATACATGATCCACCTCGATATGGTTGATTGATTAACTAATTAGAAACTTAAAAGTTTGCTCTCAACCAATATAATTCAACATTTTAATATAATTTGATAATACAAAAAATAAAAGATATTATCACTTTTACATAAAGTATATATAATTATATTTAAGATTAAATATAATTATGAATAGGTTAATTTTATTTTGAAGAATGAATAGATTAAAATAAAAAGACATAAAAAATACTGCTGATATAGAGATGTTTTTCGTCTTTCTTGATTTTTCTCTTATACGAATTTTACATATATATTTATACTATCAAAATTAAATATGCTAATATTTACTAGTGAACTTCATTTTGGGGGAAAATGAAATATAAAAATAAATAGTTGTTAAATAAAAAAACTGATAATAAACTAAAATAGCACTTATAGAAAATAAACAGACATTTTCTACTCGAGTTTTCTTGTATTTTATAAGTTGAATATACGTATTGCTACAACTTTAAAACTTTTGTTTTTTGGGTAGACATTATCTCATGAGTTCGTTCGAGTAAGTTTTTGGGGGTGTAAGCATAATTTTCAAGTCTTTTAGGCATAAACTGAAAATTGTCTATTTATCTAATAGGTCCAAGTAAATACTTTCAAGACCACACATTTACACTAACTACAACGAATTTGAGCCATTAGATTATGAAACAAACTAAACCTTAAAAGGCAAAAATGGGGCCACCAATTTTGTGATATTTTGGGTTGAAAATCTTGCAAACAATTAAGTACTTAGTCGAAATAATTTCCAGAACTTCTCCAGTATTCTATACGCTCATTTCCTTAAAGCAACAAAAGAACAAATCTTTAAAAAAAAAAAAAAAATGGGCGAAGCTGTGTTGATCAGTGAAGGTGAAATGGAATTACAAATTCAAGAAACAGAGTTGCATGAAAAGAAGAACAAAAAGAAGAACAGTACAACTGGTGAAGCGTTGGGTACTACTACTTCTTCTTCTGCTGTGATGTGGGAAAGGTTTATTTCGAAAATGGCGGTGAAGGTCTTGTTGGTTGAAGCTGATGATTCAACTAGGCAAATTATTACTGCCCTTCTCAGAAAATGTAGTTATAAAGGTGGGTTTTTTTTCCTTTTCTTTTCTTTTATTTAGCATGAAATTGCTTAATTTGGTTAAATTGGTTGTTAATTTGATTTCTATTATGCAAGATTCTTCATTTGGCTATTAACTTTTGTGGGTATTTGCTTGATCAGCTAATTGAAGCTTTAAATGAGATTTGGGATCAATTGTTTCATTTCTCTCTGTTTGGTTCTTAGAAATTATTAGGTTTTAGTGACCAAAACGGAAAGTGTTTTGCTTGCATCAAATGATTGAACATTGAGCTTCAATTTTTGTTCATTTTTGTTTTTCTAGTCATTTTACTCTTTGAAATTCCTGAACTTTACATAGCCTTAACTAGTTTTCTTAATCTAATGTAAGTTTGCAGGATGTGTTTTGTGGAGAATTTTTTCAGATATTCTTGGATTTTAATTGAGTAAATCATTAGATTAAATATTTTGTCATATCAAATGATCAAACTTTATTCTTTAATTTTCTCAGTAGATGGTTTCGGCTAATGCAGTCTCGAAATTTGGCCCCATTTAAGGTTTTTTCGGGATTTCCTGCCATATCATCTTGATCATCATGTTTATAGTTGAAGTTGAGATTTTTTCCATAAAAAAAGCTACCAATTTTTTGTAGGAGAATTGGTCTTACTATTTCTTGGAGTATGATTATTATTATTGTTATTATTATGTACCATATGGTAAAAAAATAATTTACTTATTTCACTTCTTGATTTTATTTCAAGCAGTGGTTGCAGTTTCTGATGGCTTAAAAGCATGGGAAGTTCTAAAAGGAAAGCCACATAACATAGATCTTATTTTAACGGAAGTTGAATTGCCATCGATCTCGGGATATGCCCTTCTCACCTTGATTATGGAGCACGATGTCTGCAAAAATATTCCGGTTATAAGTACGTTAAATTCACAATTTGTTGCATATTTTTCTTACTTAGCTAGTATAATAATCCGGGTACTAATAAATTTAAACATTTTATTGCATGAATAATTCAGTGATGTCATCAAATGATTCAGTCAGTACGGTTTATAAATGCATGTTTAGAGGGGCAGCCGATTTTCTTGTAAAGCCCGTTAGGAAAAACGAGCTGAGGAACCTTTGGCAGCATGTTTGGAGGAGACAAACTGTAAGCCCGCCCGATTCCCGTTTCTCAAATAATTCTTTTCTAAGTTCATACGATACAATATATTCATAAAATCCTTTTTTTTAAAAAAATAGTCGAATAGTGCTTCTGGCCTTGGACCGCCAGATGAGAGTGTAGCTCAACAAAAAGATGAAGCCATAGCTGAGAATAATGCAGTTAGTAATCATTCTAGTGGCTATATGGCGTGTATTCAGAGAAATCGAGAATGCATCGAGAAAGGAAGTGATGCTCAGGTATTTCATCGATTCTTGAGGGACTTAAAAACAATTATCCACTTATTTAGACTTATATAAAGTTGCCGTTTTTATCTGCAGAGCTCATGCATGAAACCGGACTTGGAGAGTGAAGGGGCTGATTCTGAAAATGTCCATTGCCTTTCACAACCAACGAGCGCTAAATGTCTTACATACGACATTAACTTTATTACGCAAGAAGAGTGTCGCCAAGAAAGTACAAAAACACGAGAAAACGACAATGAGGCCGGAGGTAATTTCCTAATTGACTTTCTCGTTTTTCTTTCTGCTATGTTTGATTCTTGAATTTTATTAAATAAGAGAAAAAATTAACAATCATTAACACTCTTGAACCTTTCTCGTTTTGAAAATAGAATCGCATGCAATAACACGAGGAGGACAAGTCATGAATACTCAAGATGATTCGGAACAAGTTAATGTTATTGGTCAGATATCGGAGAAGAATCGCCTCCTTGAGAATTCTTCTAGAGAAGCCATTGATTTAATTGGAGCTTTTGATAATAATTACCTCAAAGGCACTATAAGAAGTTCCCCCTCGAATGCTAGTACAAACAAGTTCGATATTTTTCCCCATTTGGATCTGTCTCTGAAAAGATCCGATCACCCTAGTAGCTCCGAGAACCAAGTAAATGACGAAAGGCGTAGATTAAACCACTCCGAAGCATCAGCATTTTCTAGGTGAGTTTGCAAAAATCTTCAAATTTATATGCTCCAATTCTTATCGAGTATGTGAAATTTGGAATTTTATACCCTAAATATACATTGTTTTGGCACTATGCACCCTGGAATTATAATATAGACATTTTGCACCCTTAAATTGTAGTTCTTTGGCAATATTGTGAGCATTTTGCCAAATAATATGCAATTCCAGGGTGTGAAGTTCCAAAATTTCATTTCCGGAGTGCAAAGTGCCAAACGTGTATATTTACGTGGTGTAAAGTGCCAATAGCTCAATACTTATTATTCTTATTTTGCTATTTAAGTGAGTTATTGTAATCTGATGAGAAACAATTTTATGCAGGTACATAAACAAGCCCTTTAATCCCACAACGGTTGCCATTTGTAACGAACAACAAAAAGACCATGAAACCAATTCCGAAAAACAACTTTCCAATCATACCCCTCCCGAGATTACATTCCCTTACCCTCAACGAAGTGAAATCTCTCTCCCGATTCCAGTTAGAGGTGTAAGATTCGATAATGTAATCAATCTCTATGGTTCGGAATCTTTCACTCAATTTAATCCGTTCTATCCATCAGAACTTCAAAACTCAAATTCTCCGCAACTTCATAACCTTATGGATCAAAGAACGAGTAATGCCATTGATTTAACAGATGATAACAAACAAGGGCAGAAGTTGGAAAACTTGGACGATCAAGGGCTAGTTTCTCCTTCAAACGATCAGAGTGGTAATAGCAGTTTCTGTAATGGCAATAGTGAATCTCGGAGCAACGGCAAGATCAGTGAAGAGGGGTATAATGGTCACGAGGGAGCCTCTCATCGAGCTATGCTTAGGGAAGCGGCTCTAAATAAATTCCGATTGAAGAGGAAAGAAAGATGCTTTGATAAAAAGGTACATTTATAATAATAAACGAAAACATTGTATAATTGTTTTCGTGAAATTCTTTATATATCGACATTCGTTATTCTTTTTTATTAATTGGTTTATTATTTATAGGTGCGATATGAAAGTAGAAAAAAGCTGGCTGAGCAGCGTCCACGTGTGAAAGGACAGTTTGTTCGTCAAGTGACTAATGATTCGCAAGCTGCGAATTCATCAGCTGGTTAATTAGGTTGCGATCGAGATTAGATACAAGTTTGATTAGAGTGGAGCAAATTTGAACACATTTTTGCAGAAATATTTAGTTAGATTTCTAAGTGATCATGTATTCTTTTAGCTTCATATATTGTGATATAGAGAATTTATCATTTCCTCATGTAGATAATGTTGTTCATATGGAAATTGGCCACAACAAAAGTATTTCTTTATAGATTTTGTATTAACTATAGTGCTATGATAGTTTTATTTTGCAAAATCACCCCCCCCCCCCCCCCCAAGAGAATTATAATTGCAAAAATATCCCCACATTTTATCAATGGATGGAGGTAAACCATAGCAGAGAGAATATAAATATGTAAAAAATGTAGCATGTTAAGTTCAGCTGTTTGGAATGTGAATTTAAATTATGCAATGAAGGTTCATGTGACTAATATAATTAGCTATTTCTTTTCAACATATAATTTATTTTTTAAATATTGAAAAAATTATTGGGTTTTTATGGGTATTAGCCCAATTGGAATTAAGCCCATAAAATGAGAAATGGATGAAACTTAGGCCATCTCCAGCTGTTGCATCCGGGCTCGGGGCGGGGTCGGGCTGAGGTGGGAGAACGGTTGGAGATGGAGAGGGGTCGGGGCGGGGTTGTACGGCGGCGCTGCGGGCTGTTTGGAGCCCGCAGGCCAGCCCTGCTCCGCGCGTTGGTTTGTGAGAAAGAAGAGGGGCGCGTGTAAACGCGCCCCTCTTTAAAACAGGTGCCGCCAAGTGGCGGCACCTGATTGGTCTTTCCTTTATTTTTTTTTTGTTTTTCTTTTAATGAATTAATGTGTGTATGGTTTATTTTGTATAATTAATGTGTTGTATGTAATTTTTATTAATGTGTTGTATTTTAATTAATGTGTTATTGTAATTAATGTGATTTTATTTAATGTGTTATTTTAATTAATGTGTTATTTTAATTAGTGTTTTATTTTAATTAATGTGTTATTGTAATTAATGTGATTTTATTTAATGTGTTATTTTAATTAATGTGTTATTTCAATTAGTGTATTATTTTAATAAATGTGTTATTTTAATTAATGTGTTATTTTAATTAGTGTTTTATTTTAATAAATGTGTTATAGTAATTTTTGTATTATTTTAATTAATGTGTTGTTTTAATTAGGGTTTTAATTATATAGTATATAATATGATTAATTATTTAATCATATTTTAAATAAAATTATGATATACTAATAAATATAGAAATAGTCCATTTAATTTAACACTCATACAAATAAATTTTTTTTAAAATACCAAATTAGTTAAAAATACAAAATAAACACGTCATAAGCATAAAATTTAGATTAATACACTCGTTTTTAACCGTATTTTGCATAAACATGTTCTATTAAGTCTTTTTGGAGTCTACGGTTGGTCATCTTGGAACGAATTGCTTCATGACGCAGCATATAATTATTCAACGTTTGTCTTCTCCGTACAACATCTTGAAACTCTACTCCGCGATGGTCATAAATTCTAGCGCGTGCTCTACGAGACGTGCTAATGTCAGTATCATCATCGTCCGAGTCATCGTCCTTGTATTCGTCACGTTCATCCTCCACAATCATGTTGTGGAGTATGATACAAGTTAACATGATATTGCCAAGATCTTGCGTATGCCACCCCCTGCCAGGTTGATTAACGATTGCGAACCGAGCTTGGAGAATTCCGAATGCTCGTTCAACATCTTTGCGGAACGATTCTTGATATCGCGAGAATACTTGTTCATGATGTGTTCTCGGATTTCTCACCGACTGTATTAGCGTTCCCCACTTCGGATATATACCATCCGCAAGATAGTAAGGTATGCAGTAAGTATTTCCGTTCACTTCATACTGAACCTCGGGAACGTTACCAGAAGTGAGGTTATCGAATAGAGGTGAACGACCAAGTACTGTAATGTCATTCAATGCTCCCGGCACGCCAAAAAAGGCGTGCCATATCCACGTATCATGTGATGCAACAGCTTCAAGAACAATCGTAGGTTTCTTCGACCTTCCAAAAAAACTTCCTTGCCATGCGGTTGGGCAATTTTTCCACGTCCAATGCATACAGTCGATCGAGCCAATCATCCCCGGAAATCCACGTCGTTCCGATTTCTTAAGTAGACGGTCCAAATCGTCTGCGGTTGGGGCACGAAGGTACTCGTGTTTATATAAACGCAAAATTGTTTGACAAAATTCGCGGACAATTTCGCATGTGGTACTCTCCGCAACACGAAAGTTTTCATCTTGAGCATCGTGGGGAGTTGCGTATGCCAACGTCCGCATGGCAATTATTGCCTTCAGAATTGGTGAAAACCCTGCTCGATTGGCGGCATCGTATCTTGGACGAAAATATTTATTTTCACGCTCGCAATCCACAAGGATACGGAGGAAAAGAGGACGCTTCATACGGAAACGGCGCCTGAACGTTTCATCAGAGTACAACGGTCTTTCGATGAAATAATCGTTCATCAGTTGTATGTGTCGTGCTTGGTGGTTCCTGTCTAAAAATTTACGACCAGGAACAAAACCACCATGAACAGGCACAATTTCTGTTGGAGAACTGAAAAGTTCATCATCAATTTCTTCTTGTCTTCGTTCATCTTCATTTTCTTCTTCTGCAATCCTGTTGTTATAATCTTCCCAAAATTGGTTTCGGGAAGAAGGTGATACGTCATAAGCACCATAACCGCCAAAATCATAGTTCGGATTCATCTTGAGAAAGTAAATATTTTATGTAGATTGAATATTTTATGTAGAGTGAATATTTTATGTATCAGATATTTTTTAAGAATGAATGTGTTCACTACAATATGAGATTGGATTATTAAATAGGCAAAATGTATCAAATCTCAACCGTTCATTTTCTGCACCAATCTCAACCGTTCTTTTTCTGCACCAATCTCAAACCTTCTTTATTTTGTACCGATCAGATCTCAACCCTTCTTTTTCTGCACCAATCTCAACCCTTCTTTTTATGTACCGATAAAATCTCAACCCTTCTTTTTCTGCACCAATCTCAACCCTTTTTTTTTATGTACCGATAAAATCTCAACCCTTCTTTTTCTACACCAATCTCAACCCTTCTTTATTTTGTACCGATCAGATCTCAACCCTTCTTTTTCTGCACCAATCTCAACCCTTCTTTATTTTGTACCGATCAGATCTCAACCATTCTTTTTCTGCACCAATCTCAACCCTTCTTTATTTTGTACCAATCAGATCTCAACCTTTCAATTTTTAAAAAATTACATAATACACCCTATTGCTTTTCCTATTTAAAGGGAGTTGTATTCACTTCTGAAATCACACCTCTCAATATCTTTCTCTCTAACTAAAAAAGAAAGCAAAATTTTTTAAGGCAATGTCAACTAAAAAGTGGACTCCCGCTGAAGATGTAGCCTTGACAAAGGCTTACATCGAGATATCGGAGGACAACATCGTAGGGGCAGACCAGGCTTCGGGCAATTTCTGGGATAAAGTCATCTTTTTAATGTATGTCCTTCTTGAAAGTACTGGAGTTCGTTACGGACGCAGAACAAAAGAATCACTCGCTAGTAGATGGAAAAAACACATCTGCAGCAGCATGCAAAAATGGAACGAAGCACTTGAAAAAGCCAGAAGGGAAGTGGGAAGTGGCGGCCAAATAATAGACGAGGTAAATATTACGTTAATTATATGCTAAATAATTATTAATATGTTATATTAACTATTTTTTGTAATTTTTAGCATGATCTGGCATTGCGTTTGTACAAGTCCGATATGAAGAAAAATTGGTGCTTCCAACACACATGGGAAGTTGCATCAGAGTGGATCATGTTCAGGTCAACAGCTGGAACGTCTCAACCACCTCCGGTTAACCGATCTCAACCAACGGTAGATTGCTATATTCCAACCCCACCAGAAACTAAATTTGAATCGGAAACACCTTCACTAGGCGACGAAGCAAATCCCGAGACTCCCCACTCGAGTTCAAGATCTGAAAGACCTATTGGTAACAAAAAAGCCAAGAAGGGAAAAGGGAAGGCTTCGTCGAGTTCACATCTTGATTTTGAAAGCAAGAAATTGGCAGCCATGGAGCTGTCCAGACAAACTCAACTTGAAATCGAGGCTGGACGAGAGAGAAGGCATGCGGAGAATCTTCAACGTCAACGGGAAGAAGAAGCAACGAGAGTGGCAATCACAGAAAAGTTACAAGAGGAACGGATTATGGCGATGGACTGCTCATCATACACTCCAGTTACAAAGGCGTATTGGAGTAAAAAAAGAAGAGAAATAGCAAGGAAAAATCTTCCAACGAACTTATTTGGAGATGCATCGAATGAAGGATCCGACTGGTTTTCGAGGAGAAATCAGTAAAATGTAATATTTTCACGTGTTTCCTTTCTTATATTTCCCGTATTTTCGATTTCTTGTATTTCCTTTGTTGTTTGTTGTATTTCCTTGATTGTATTTTCTTTCATAAAAATGTTTGTTTGCGTATTATGTATTAATTTTAAGTTACTTTTATTAAATATTCTATTTAATATTAATATTTTAATATAATTAATAATTAAATTACGAGTACTAATATAATTACTATTATTAATATTAATATTAAAAAATTATAAATCTATAATAATAATAGGTGAGAGTGGGCAAAGAAAAAAAATGGAATTAATTCCCCCACGGAGCCCCAACCATTGAAGACGACCAGCAGGGCCCCGGGCTCCGGAGTCCGGGGCTAGCCCTCAACCATTGGAGATGGCCTTAGAGAGCAAAAATGTCTTCATCCTCCATGGAGGAAATTGAAAAGATTTTTGTCATTTATAATGCAAAAAAATGGATAAGGGTAGGGCCCCTTGGGGGTACCAAAGTTTTCTGAGGGTATAAGACGTACATGACAATGGTTTTCCACACGTGCGCCGCCGGCTCGGCTCGGCATGGTCCGGATTTGGAGTGGGCTTGGGCTTTAACATAATATTATCTTTTTGGACAAAATTTAATTAATGTTTTGGCCCAAAACTAAAAGGCCCAATTTCTAAATCCATACAAATTAGATCCGCGTAGTTGACCTGCCTCTGAAAAGATCTGAGCGCCTACTTTTTGAATTGTGGCACCGGTTCGGTTTGAATTGAACCGGTTGCACCCATTCGGACCGAACCAATGCTACTGGTTTAATGTTTTGGCCCAAAACTAAAAGGCCCAATTTCTAAATCCATACAAATTAGATCCGCGTAGCAGATCCAATTGACCCGAACAAGATCCGCGTAGTTGACCTGCCTCTGAAAAGATCCGCGCACCTACTTTTTGAATTGTGGCACCGGTTCGGTTTGAATTGAACCGGTTGCACCTATTCGGACCGAACCAATGCTATTGGTTTAATCTGAACAATCATATCCCTCCAGCAACACCTTTTCTGTTGTTATAAATAGAGGGAGAAATTGACCAATTCTCTCATCCCGTTTTCTAGCAATCAAAAGCAGAATCTTATTATTTCTCTCTATTCTTCTCTCTTTCTAATTGTTCAAATATTCTATTTGTTAAAGTTCGTCGTGGACTTGTTCTTTGTGCAAAGCGACTGTTGTATCTTGGGAGACTACTGGGACGAATTGTTGCACCTTTGACAGCCCAAAAATATTGTCTTAAGGACATTGCATTAGCAAGCCTCAGTTGATTTTTATTTCAGAATTATTTCAGTAAGTGCACTGTTATTAAATTCTGATTTTATTTGTTCTGCGAGAATAAACTATAATTAAAGTTAATTATAAATAATTATTCTGTTGGAATAATTTACTATAGTTTTTATAATATAAAGTATTTTATTAATTATTATTCTGCGAGAATAATTTACTATAATTCTATAATATTTTATATACACATATTGTTTTAAACATTTTTCAACAATAATATCTTCATTTATTTGTAAATCACCAATCTCTCTCCACTTTTAGTTTTATCGCCATAAAATCCATGAATTTTTAGGTCCATGTTTTGGCAGCAATTATTCCGTTGAAAAGTTATGATAAATATAGATATTGCATGTCGTGCGACGTGCAATGCACATACTCAGTTTATCCCACGCAATTTTGAAAAAAAACATTTTACACCCTGTGAAATGCATAATATTTAATTTACCCCATGTGATTTTAAAAAATAGCATTTGAAACTTTTATAAGATTGTAGGGGAGGGACGGGAGAGGATAAAGTGCTCTTTTTCAAATTTAAGTGAGGTAAATTGAATATTATGATCACATGGGGATAAATTACCATTAACTCAATATTTATTGTAACATGTCAATTTCTGAATTTCCATTTTCTTGAAGCAACATATCAGTGTTTTACTTGGCCATTTTTTCGGACTTATAGAAAACTTATGCAGTAGGAGCTTTTGGCACGTATTTCTCTCTATCTTTAATCAGTTTTAAGTTTTAACTTTCTCCCATTTTCTGTTGTAGTTCTATTTTTGTTTAGAAAATGATATTTCAATAGCTTTTCTATGAACCCTGGATTCCTATGTTGCTTTACTGTTTTAGAAAGTATACACCTTTTAATTTCAAGAGTAAATTACGAATACCCCCTCAGATAAGATATAATCATAAAAATCACCCTCATGTATTGGGTATTAAAAAAATCCCCCCCACGTTTGTCACCTTCTTACAATTAACCCCTTACCCTTAAAATATTCTAGTTTTGCCCTTGGGTGCTATTTGTATTGTTTGTAATGTATTATAAATATTAAAACTTGGGATCTAATTATTATATCTTATAAATTAGAAAAAAAGATAATTATATATTTACTACTAGAATAATTGATAAATAATTGCCCATAAGTTTTAATAAAATTGCAAAAAAGGGTATTTATGTATTTATTAGCAATTTAAGTTGTAAAATATTAAACTAAATAGAATTCTAATAATATACTTTATAAATATGAATTGTTTACACATAGTTAAATGAATTTATCTTATAAATTAGTAAATTTAATAAATTATATTGTATTATAAATAAGAAATTTTAATTTGTTAAAATTTATATTGTATTATAAATTGTAATATTTATTAAAATTTATGAGAAATTATATCAATTATTTTGGTGATAAGTATATGATTATTATTTTCATATTTAAAAGATATAAAAATTCCAATTTTTAAAATTTATAACATATTATAAACATTACAAATAACTTTCAAGGGCAAAATTGGAACATTTTAGGGACAATGGTTTAATTGGAAGAAGATAACAAACTTGAGGGGGATTTTTGTAATATCCAATACGTGACGGTAATTTTTGTTATTCAGCCTTACCCGAGGGGGTATTTGTAATTTACCCTAATTTCAATGGAACAGTTATGAGTTCACTTGTGCTTTATTTAATTTAATACTAATATTGTTAGTTGAATATTCTTTATTGTTGTCTCATTACTAATAAGATAATCTCGCGCAAATTTGAATCCCACATTGGATCTTTATCTAATTACATTATATTGAGTAATATTGCAGAAATTACTGCAAATATCGAGATTTTGTTGCACAGTTTGGATTAGACTTGAAGGCAATTTATCCCTTTTGATATTCATAATGTTTAATTTACTTTTCTGTAATTTAAAAAATAATATTTTAACCCCCCATAATTCTATGAAATTTTCATATCGCCTTCCTGACATTTTTATATGTGGTGGTTTACCTCTCTTGTGTTATGATAACGTGGTAGTTTACCCTCAGTAAGTTATGATAAATGTGACAATTTACCTTCCTATGTTATGATAAATCAAATAATTGCATTCTGTTGAGTAATATTTGAGAAATTACTGCAAATCTTCAGAATTTGTTGCACAATTTGTATTCGAGCTAATGGCAATTTACCCTCTATGATATTCATAATGTTCAATTTACTTTCTCGTAATTTGAAAAAAAATTAATTTTATAAAAATTTCACACCGTCTCCCTAATATTTATAAAAATTTACTTTCAATTTATAAAAATTTCAATTTACTTTCTCGTAATTTGAAAAAAATTTAATTTTATAAAAATTTCACACCGTCTCCCTAATATTTATATACATTTTACCCCTGTGTTATGATAATATGACAATTTACCCCCTGTATTAAGATAAATGTGACAATTTACCCTCATGTGTTACATAACACTTATCTTGCCACTCACAATGACAGGAATAAATTGCGTCTTTAAAATTTCATAAAGGGGTAAATTGCTCTTTTTTAAATTATAAGAAAATAAATTAAATATTATACATTCCGTAGGGGGTAAATTGCCATTAACTCGTTTGGATTCACTGGCCATGCCAGATACAAAAGCCAGCAGCCAATATATCTACGGAAGCAAAAAGTGAAAAAATAAAAAAATAAAAAAATTTGAGTGATGGTCACCCACCATATGTAGTGATTTAATCATATGTAATGTAATAATCAGTCATTTTTCAATGAGCCAAGTGCCATTTTCCAATGTCTACAAAATTTCCTTTTTTCCTTCATTAAAATGACAGCAACATCACTTAGCAAAGGCAAATGATTATTCCATGTTTGTATTTGATTGAAGGAGTGAAAAAATCTAAGCAACTCGATATTCGGCTTGAGTGTAGTTGTATATCGACTCGATATTGATCGATAATTATGTATCAACTTTATTTTTTGATGTTGTAAATGATTATTCCATGTTTGCATTTGATTGAAAGAGTGAAAAAATCTAAGCAACTCGATATTCGGCTCGAGCGTAGTTGTATATCGACTCGATATTGATCAATAATTATATATCAACTTTATTTTCTGATGTTGGTATAAAGTTAAGCAAAAAATACAGCAAACTTTGCTTCTCATTCACACCTTCATATTCATATATTAAAACTTGGTCCAGTTTTGGGTCCCCAATGAAAGCTAAATGGAAAAATTCAAAAAGGTAAGTTCAAATGAGAAATCATTAAAAATGATGGGGTAGATCAACTTCCTTCCTGAATTAAGGAAATTTAAAAAGAGCAAAAGACAAAAACACCCCCTATGCTTTGTCTAACTCCCAAAAAACCTCATGTATTATTTTAACTCCCAAAAACACCCCTGTAATCTGAAGTAAGTGTCAAATACACCCCCTATAAAAGAGAGTGTGTTTCAAACGCCAAAATTGCAAGTTTTGTTCACATTTTGCTTTTGATATGACAATTTTACCCCTGACATCGAAAGACAAAAACACCCCCTATGCTTTGTCTAACTCCCAAAACCCCCCCATCTGTCATTTTAAATCCCCCCAAAACCCCTCGTATTTGGTTTTAAGTACCACACTCGACCCAAGTAGTATATACTTAATTTTTAAAAAAGAAAAAATAATTTAAAAAAAAAACAAACACATAGGGGTAATCTTGTCATTCCTCCAAAAGTCAAAAGTGAAATTATACTTGGGTTGAGTGTGGTATTTAAAACCAAACACAGGGGTACTTTTGAGAGTTAGACAAAACATAGGGGGTGTTTTTGTCTTTTGCTCAATTAAAAATACAGTACAAAGCCGTTCTACTAAATTCAACATTACATAGACGGAAAATCGAAACAAATTATTCGATATTCAGCTCAAGTTCAAAGGAAAAAACCTTTTTCGAGTTCAGTTCATGATATTGGAACAACATCTTAGAAGCAAAAAATGACAAAACATAAGCTCGATTCATGTTCAACTCAACTTGACTCGTTTAGACATTCTAGTCCATTACATGTTCTTCAACTAACATTCACCTTTTCTTAACCTAAAAGTAATAGCTCAATGGGACACCATTCACCACTAAGTCCATTTCCAAGATTCTCCATGTCTGTACAACACTTTATAATAGACAAAAATCAACTATCTTGAAATTAAATCCTTGATTCAATTTTCCTCATGTTTAATTTTCGCAGTTAATCATTGACAGTTTAACAATTTCTCACTTAACTCCAATTGAAAGGAAAAGGCTACTGGCTATTCTATCTTGAGCACTTTAGAAAGTGTTTAGCTTTTCTTCTCAATAATTCTAAAAAGTACTTTCATATTTCCATCAGATTCCTTATGAGAAAGATTAAGTCCATGAAAAATTAATATTCAAGATATACTTCTAAAGTTTATACATGAAAGCGAAATGCATGCATATTCATGAATCATGATGTAAATATTCATCTATTGGAACATTTAGTGCAAATTAAATTGTGTAATCCAAAAGTTAAAATTGCATTTTTAACCCCACGGGTCTGGATCCACAGTATTTTTGGTAGGGCTGAAAATCGAACCAAGCTACTCGATACTCGACTCGAGTTCGTTCGATAAAAGCTCGTTTGAGATAAGATCGTCACACTAATCAAACAAGCTTGAACATCTTTTTTCGTTCGATAACTTTTAAAGCTCAGCTCGAGCTCGACTCAATAAGCTAAAAATTAAAAAATACATGTAAAGTATCAAGCTACTCGATACTCGGCTCGAGCTCGTTCGATAAAAGCTCGTTTGAGCTCGGCTAGATTGAAAATCAAACCAAGCTCATACATAAAATTTTAAGCTCGATAAAAATCAAACCAAGCTTGAACAGTGTGTCGTTCGATACTACTCGGCTCGATTACAGCCCTAACTTTTGGCCATCGTGTTATAAAGATTATTTTCTTACATCTACAACAAATAAATTGAGCTGCCAGTCAAAAGTAACTAACAACAAAATAATTGCTCCTTTCTCTATTCCAAAAACACCTTTATAAACCCCATCATTTCAACTTCTCCTTTTCTTTAACATATCACACTTTTACCTCTCTCCCTCTGTGTGTGCAAATGTCTCTAATTCATGAAGTATCTCCCAAACACTGTGCTAACAAGAAAGCAATAAACTTCCCTAAACTCAACGGCAAGTTCTTCTATTACTTGTCCACATTCTTCCTCGCAATCCTCTCCCTTATATTCCTTGTTTGGCTCATCCTCCACCCAACAAAACCGCAGTTTTCCCTCCAAAACGCTGAAATCAATGTATTCAATCTCTTAGGTCCATACCTCCTCAATTCCTCTATTATAGTCACACTACAATCCAACAATCCAAACAAGAAAGTTGGTATTTATTACGATCAATTAATACTATACGCTTCTTACGGAGGACAAAGGATTACAACCGAAACATCAATATCTCCTTTTTACGAAGAGCATGAAGAAAAAAACCTACTTAGTGCATCTTTGGTGGGAAATCTTCAGCCGGTGGACCCATCTTTTGCGTATGAATTTTATAAAGATCAAAGAACAGGAAGTTTAGTCGTAAATTTTAAGGTAATGGGGAGGCTAAGGTGGAAAGTGGGTACTTGGGTTTCCGGGAGTTATAGGTTCCTGGTGAATTGCGTAACTAGTATGCCATTTGAACCTACGGGTTCATCACCTCCTTTCAGTTTGAAGCAAGGCACACAATGTTCTACATCAATATGATGTTTGGATTCGTAACCAAAATTTATCGATGCTTTGATATATAATAAGGTTGTCGGATGATGGTTCAAGGCTTGGATTTCTGTTATATATCGATGGATGCATATATAAGTTTGTAAATGTAAAGTGAGACTATACCATTTTATACTAATAGTGAAGAAAAGTTTGTACTAGCTAGTTAGTTATATATTTTATCTTTTATCATCTTCATTAATGGATTTGAAGCTCAATCTTGCATGCTTTTTTGTGGATTTTCTGGCAGTTGGCTGTGGATCTTAATATAATTTTAATAGTTTGAGGTTTGATTGTTTTACTTTTACTATTGTTCGAAAATGGAAGCAATGATACCACAATTTAATTAGTCAATGAAACTCCAGAGGAGAAAAAAAGGAAAGAAGTCTATTATTTTCGTTTGGTTTTCATTTCTAATTAAATGTTACAAAAACCTGGACATAAAAGAAATTGCAAATGCTCAATTGTCTAATTAGGTCCATGTAATAACAAAAACAGTTCCTCTTCTGTGGGTTCAAGAAGGAAAAAGATCTAAAGAAGGTAAAGAAAAGGTCTTTAGCTTTCCAAGTTTTCAAAAGTGCCAGTTGCATTCTACCTAATTTGTCCCTTAAGACTACAAATAAACATGTTTTTACCCAGAAATTGTATAATTAATTCAAGACAACATTGTTAAAATGCAAAAAAGATGTCTTCATAGCCCTTTTCTTAATTCACTAGATTCACAACAAAATAGGTTCTACTCCTAAAGAACTGAATTTAATGGATTTTTTGCATTTTGCACCCCCGAAACATGGGAAATAGGCACTTTACACCCCCGAAACTTAGATTTAGCACTTTGCATCCTCGAAATATGAAAAATGCAGGACTTTGCACCATCGTTTATTTTCAAGCAAAAATTCAAGGGCAAAATAGGTAATTCAATAGTATTGGCACTTTGCACCCTCAAAATTTGAGAATTTCGCACTTTGTACCCCCAAAATAAAATTAGCACTTAACAACCTCTATTTAAGAACAAATCAGCAACTTCCACTCCCGAAACACAATAAATGGGCACTTTGCACCCTAAAACACAAAAACACTACACCCTCAAATTTTAAAAAATCCAAACCCCTTATTTTTTTCGTCAAAGTTGACTATCGAAGTGAAAAAAATCTAAGGCAAAATAGAAAATTCATTTTTTTACTTAAGTTTTGCAAAATACAATTATAAATACTCGAATACTCATTTCTCTCTCCATCTTTCTTTTCAACAATATAACCATAAATAACTAAATAAAGTACAAGTAAACTTCTCGAAGACCCATTGTCTACTTCAACGTATCAAAGACCCATAAATGATTACCTATTTTGCCTTAAAAAAATTTCACCTTAATAGTCAACTTTGCCGGAAAAATTGAGGGGTTTGAGTTTTTTATTAATTTGAGGGTGTTAAGTGTTAATTTTGTATTTTGGGGTGCAAAGTGTCCATTTATTATGTTTCGGGGGTTCAAAATTTTAATTTGTTCTTAACTAGGGAGTGTTAAGTGCTAATTTTATTTTGGGAGGGGGGGCAAAGTGCCAAAAATTTACAATATAATTACCTATTTTGCCCTTGAGTTTTTGCTTGAAAATAAAAGACGGTGCAAAGTGCTGTATTTTTCATCTTTTGAGGGTGCAAATTGTTAAATCTAAGTTTCGAGGGTGCAAAGTGCCTATTTCTCTTATTTCAGGGGTGCAAAGTGCAAAAAACCTGAATTTAATCAACCTTTTATTTTCGGACTTGGATTTATTTAGACTTATAACATAAGAGATCAAAGTACTTCATGTAGGATTATGTAATCTAATCAATGATTACGACGAAGTTTCGCGTGGCTTTGTCTTATCCCACCCCTGGTAATGGAAGTCATAATCATAGTAATTAAGTGATAGTATACATCTCTTTCATATTGCCTAAAAGGCCATATTAATTAATTTCATCGTTAATCATGATACCTCCTCACGTTTCTTCTCAAGTCGAGCTCGATTACCCTACCTCCTCGAAAAATCTACCTAATCACACAACCTCGCACTATATCACAAACTCATCAATGCAATGAAAATTATTCAAAGGAGATCAATTAAGCAACAATATAAGCAAAGTCAATAAGATCAAACATTTATATGAATAATCTGGGAAAAATGCAAGATACTTTTCAGTGTTATGCTAAACATGCAAGAAACTATCATCCTTATGTTTTCAAAAACCCTTCAAAAAACACTCAATTTAAAAAAAATAGGTCATTTTGGATCGAAAAATTTCGAGAAATAATTTTTAAAATATATCGTGAAGTTATAGGGACCAACTTGAAGTATTTTAGAAATAGTTTCTTGAAATATGTCGATCAAAACATCCTGTTTTTTTATAAATTGGGTATTTTTTGCAAGGTTTATGAAAACACAAGGAAGATTGACGCAATAAAAATTTCAGGATAGTTTATTACAGTTTTAACATAACACAGGAGAGTATTTTGCATTTACCCCGAATAATCGAATAAATTGATTCATAATGTTATTTGGTTTCCATTGCAACATGTCAAAATAGATTTCATCTTACATTGTAATCTCATATTCACAAAAAATAAAACTAACATAAGAAATTTTAAAAATTTCTAACAAATAACATTATGTATGTGAAAACTTTAATCTGAAAAGAGGAGAGAAATTGACCTCTTTCGAAAAACTCAATCAGAATCGGAATCAACCCACTTCCATTTTGGAGAATTAATTATTTGCGGGGTTATTAGGGCAAATAAGAAGATGAGAAGAGAGAAGGTTGTGAAGATGACGTCATGAAGTAAAGTCAGTTTTTGAGGTGGTGGTGATGGTGGTGACGGCGGCGGCGGCGGCGCGGCGGAACCGGTGGGGGTATGTCAGCTAGGAGGACTAATTAAATATAAATTTAATCCGATACTAATTTGCAGGTCATGATTCATATGAACTAACCAAGCTCGATCACTATTGAATTCATTATGGGTTGTTGGGCCTGACCGGTGAACAATAAGTTTTGGGCCAGGCCCTGTTAAGTAAACAGTCAGACTAGATTCTGGACTGGAAAAACAAAATATGAGGCCCAAGACCGAAAAATTGAAAATTATATCATATAGTATTTGGTCTTTTTTTTTTTTACAGATCATAATTGAAGATAATATAACCATAAAAAATATAACAAACCGTATAAAATTGATTAACAATTTATTTATGAAAAAATAAATTATTCAGAAGGTTATAATTACAACACTATATTAATATAACCTCTACTATACACTCAAATTGGTGAAAAAAAATTTATAATTGGATGAACAAAATCTCAAACGAGATCTTATAGAACGAGCTCGAGTCAAGTATTGAGTATCTTGATATATTTCATATTTTTCATTAGTTTTTAGTTTACCGTATCGAGCTCGACCCGAGCTTTAAACTTTATCGAACGGAAAATGATGTTCAAACTTGTTTGATTAGTGTGACGAACCGAGCTCAAATGAGTTTTTACGAATGAGCTTGTGTCGAGTATCGAATAACTTGATATGACTTTTAGCCCCACACGTGGCCTGACCCTCGTCTATCCAAGCATCAATGCACTCGGCATGAAACACGCGTCGATAATTGCCAAGCTCCCTTGCCTTGTCCCAATAAACTTACTTTGTTCATTGTGCCACAATCTATTATGTTTGGTCTTTCACAATGAAGTGAAAATAAAACTAAAACAGCCAAAACGATGGTTTATCAGGTTGAACGGTTCACCGCCGATTTGGTTGACACTGGTTCTGGAGGTAGATCCGGACTGAATAAGCCACCGATTCACGATTGAACCGATCAGTCCGATCCAATTTTCAAAACACATAATTTCAGCTAAAGTCAAGGGATATATAAGTATAGTATCTGTAAACCTCCAAGTTGCAATCAAAATTTACCAAGTACCTATTAATTTTTAAAATTATCAAGCCAAACATTTCAAAGCAAGTAGTAGATGTAGACAATTCAAATTTGCGATTAAACTATGGGAATTATTGTATTTTTTTTTTTTTTTTTTTTTTTTTTTGAGATGGTGATATTGAACTGGAAAAATAAATACACTAAGTAACTATTCATTTTTAACTCATAATTTCTTGGTCATGAAGCATCAATCTTAACCAACATGCTAAGGCCTCATCGACCAAACTATGCTAATGACTAATTACTAATTTCACATATGAAGTTGAATTAAATTGCTAATTACCTTTCTTCTATTCATAATTATTCAAATCTTTGTTCACTTAGTCGATGCCGCGTTCCAACAATTACGATTTCTTATTAGAATTATACATTCAATCTAATTAATTAATTCTTTCTTTTTTATAAATACTAAGACTCGTCAAAACTTTATGTAAATATCGGATATTGAGCCTAAACATTTATTTTACTTACCTACATAAAAAATAATTTTTCATGCGATGTTTCTTGTTTATATGTGAGTTTTAGATAACTCATCTTGATAATCATACCAAAAAAGTAATGTATAGATTAATAATTTCAGATCGTTTTGTGCATAACATGGGATCAGACTAATATATATATATATATATGAGGATGTTAATTTCAGTTATTTGATTAGCAAAATATATATATTAAGTATATTTGTAAGGCGCCATATTATGTTCATTCAAAACTTTTATAAATACAAATAAAAAAGCTGACATGAAATGAAATAAAAAATAAAAAGAAAACTCAGAAATTAATGCTTATCACACTAGATAGTACATTCTTCACATATCATTATAATACCTCATCACAAACACAACTTACACTCACATCACAAACGAATTAAACATGTTTTAAATGTTTGGTTCGTGAACTCATGGTCGATTACCGAGACGAATTGATTGGGCCGTTACTGGGTCATAGTTCAATACCACGAACAAGAAGACCGGATTTACGTTTCTTGTAGTCTTATTCCCAAAAACATATATTGAGATCACTATCATCGTCCAAATGGTTGTAAACTTCTCCAAGCTCGATCTCCATCCATCCATCAGGTCGACGTCGAGAATGTGGTCCTCTTTGTCCATAAATATTTTTTCCTGTCATCCAAAAAGACAAAATTTTGTTCTTCACTAGAGCTGATAATTTCTTTGATTAATTCTTCGGTTATTTCTTCTCCAAATGTTACTGCACCTGCCCTTTTTAGATTCTCCGGATTTTGTAAATTGAACACCAAAAATGCAGTATACCTAGTATGATTGATAATTTTTGTTGCATTAACACGTGCTATTATGCGTAGGCCCCATACCACTACTAATTTAGGCACAATTATACTGCACGTGACACACATAATTTCTATTTTAGGAATAATAATTGATGTCATGAAGAACAAGTACTAGATGTTTCATGAACGGGACTAAATTAAATTAATTTGACAGAAAAATGTGATAGAATATCAAATGGCAATATCTCCCATGTTCTACAATAAAATTGATTATATCCTCCATGTTTCAATCTAAGGCTGATATATATACAGATACCTTGTTCTCATTTTGCAAGAAGTCGACTATTAAACTGCGCTCGATTATGCACGGTACAAAAAAATACATAAAGGGATCGTTTGATATATAGGGTGTAAGTGTATGGGATTAAGTTGGATTAGATTGGAGCCGGATTGAATGTCATATTAAAACTACGTTTGGTAGATTTGATTGAGTCATATTACATTAAAGCAATCTATCATAATAAGTTTTTTAGAGTTATGAGTGTAGGCATATATTAATATATTTTCACTATTTAATTGATCATATTATGTTAGTTAAGATATATATCAATTCATTGAAGCCATTTGTTTGATATGTATAAGAGTTTGTTCAATATTTTAGTTTGAATGCCTCCATGTTAATTGTAAATTGATATATATTTTAAATTGTGATCTATTACATAGAATGTGTTTCCACTAAAAGAAAAATGGATTTTAGTGATAAAATATTAAGTGACATTATTGAAATTGTCACTTTTTGCATACATTTAGTGATAAGAATATTAGTTTTGTCACAATAATAATAGTGACAAAATATATTTTTAAGGCCCCAACCCAGGGCATATCTCCAACTGGTTGACCAACAATTCATAAGGCTTGCTCCAGCGGCAAGGGTGGGGGTTCGAACCCCATTTGGAACTTGGATAGAAGCATTTCTATGAGTCTATCTAAGGGTCATTTGTGGTGAAGACCCCTTTGTGCGCAGAGTGTACATCAGTATGGTGGGATCCCGAGGCTTGGTGGAGGCACATCCTGCGATTTACATCCTTCAGGGTTCTAGGGCAAGGGTCCAGGATTAGTCTAGTGAAAGCTTGTACACCTGGGTTATAAAAAAAAATATATATTTTTAAGTAGTCACTAATGGCTATAAGTGACAATTTTATGGAACTGAAGTTGTCACTATTGACAATTAGAATTAGTGATCCCCTTTCAGTGACAACCTAGTGACAATAAATATCACTATAACTTAGTGATAACTTTTTACTTGTCACTATTGGGGTATCACTAAATGTCAATAGTGACAACTTTTTCACATTTCTTGTCACTAGTGTGTCTATATACATCAGTTTAGTGACAATATTTAAATTTCTTGTCACTAGTGTGTCTATATACATCAGTTTAGTGACAATATTTAAATTCTTGTCACTTTGTCATTTACTATTTTATCACTAAAATTTAAATTTTTTGTAGTGTTTCATTTTCAAATATTTGAGAAGAATTTATGATATTTGATGATGAGTTAAAAAGAAAATATGTAAATTTGAGGTTATAAGTGACATTTTATCTAATCCATATTCACCCGGATTAACTAATCCATGGGTGGATTATAATCTAGTCTTAATCCTGGATCGTAAATATTTAATCCATGGATCAAAATTTCGTTTCGAGTGTATGTTTCGGTCAGCCAAATATTGAAAACTTTTCGAGACTTTTCGGAAATGTTTCGGAAACACTAAGGAAAAATTGTAATAAAAGTTACTAAATTTAGATTAATAACAGAGTTTAAGGCAAACGAATAGTTTCGAAATTACATCTTATTTTCTTTTCGCTTGATTCAAAAACGGAAAATTTTCGATGTTTTCGAAGGAAAAGATGGAAATTTTGATCCATGATTTAATCCATTTGATCCGGTATTAAAGTAATGCCACCAAACGTTGTATTACCCATATTAACTCATATAATATGACATATTACCTCCTATTAAGTCCTACCAGACGGTCAAAGAAAAAAAATGTCACGTTCTCTTTAATAATTAGGCAAATATATCTTTGGGTTAAAGATTTAGGCATGTACCCAAGATGGAGAGTACGGATCCAGTAACGTTTACCCTCTTTTGAATGATCCTCCAGATGCTTTATGTCAAGATCTTTTGCTAGAATCCACACGCTCTGCATCAATGAATAAAAGGAGGAAATAAGAACGAACTTATTAATTTCTTTATTATTGAATTGACTTGTATTATAATGAGTGAATATCATTTTTTGTCCTGGTTAAATTTTGTATTTTCGTCCTGTTAAAAATTTTGTAGCAGATTGATTCCTCTTATTAATGTAATGTATCACATTCGTCCCTCTTATAATATATTATTTCCTCTTAAATTTTTTGTAGCAAATTCGTCTCTCTTATCAATGTAGTGTAACATATTAGTGTCCCTCTTACAAAATACATCAACTTTTGTCCACTTTAGTATATTAAATTTAAGTGATGTATTTTGTATTTAGGAGGGACTAATGTGTTACACTACATTTCTGAATGATTGGTTAAGGTATGATTATGAATGATACTTGGATTTGTTCGTTTGGTTTAGATGGTGTGGTGAATGAACTTGTGAAATAACTTTTGTTCGTTTGGTTTGTGTTGTTTTGTTATGTGGAAAAGTGATATATACACACAATAATTAAATGTAAGACTAAATTCTAAAAGCCATATCATATGTATGGTGGATTTTATTTAGAATATTGAAGCATTGATTTCATTTGAAGAGATACATGCATAATTAATTTATTTATTGATCATAAGCAGCTTAGTGCTTTTTTCTGCCAGAGGACTTAAGTACATTAGTTGAGAACCTTGTTGACCACAACCACAGGCTCTTTCTTGACATCTGCATTACTGCTGATGGTGTTGGTCTTCAAATCGGCTTCTTCTTTCTTCGGATCGATCAATGGCTTCAAATCGGCTTCTTCTTTCTTCGGATCGATCAATGGCTTCAAATCGGCTTCTTCTTTCTTCGGATCGATCAGTGGCTTCAAATCGGCTTCTTCTTTCTTCGGAGTGAGTTGTGGTTGTGGTTGTGGTTGTGGAGTGGTCACTGCACAGTTCCTTTTGGAACAACAGCTGCTTTTCCTTTCCATATTTTTGCTTTCTAATTTTAATTAGATGATTCAAAATTGAGGATTCTTTTTCACTCTACAGAACAGAAGATTATGGTATATAGAACAGTCATGGGGTTCGATATATATAGACCCCATATTAAACAGATAGGTTTATATATTTTGCCTCTTGGCGTTCAAATTCTATGTAATTGGACTAAAATTTTCATGTCAATAAATAACATAAATCCATGCAATGCAATGTATTTAAAACATATAAAGTGAATATGATTTCAGTCTGTTCAATGAATGCAAAGCACATGCATGTAAACATTATTGTTCGTTGCATAATCAAATTAAGGCATGCAATAACTATAAATCCGGAAACATGCAAAATCTTGAAGTTAGTATGTATAAATAAATTATAAAGTGAGTATTTTTTTAATCCACATGCAGATAGAATCTTAAGAATATTTTCATAAAATGGGCTCGATTGTTTGAGTTTTCTGAGAATGTTTCAGAGGTTCGGAGGATTTTTTAAGATGTCATCGATTATCGTGTGTTTGAAAAAAGAAATCGTTTGTTTAGGAAATTCTCATTTTGTACAGCCCAAATTAATTGGCTGGAGAAAGTTTATGTTTGTGGACAACTTATGTAACCGGTTTCGAAGTTTTTATTGCAATTTTCACCCTAAAAAATTTTAAATAATAAATTTGAGTCCACTTATAATTGACTGAATAAATTTTGCTTTAATAATGTAACCAAATGATATAAGGATGTTTTTACAAGCTACAAATTACTATTCATTGAAAATTATTCAAAGGAGATCAATTATATAAGCAACCATATAAGCAAAGTCAATAAGAT
This sequence comes from Penstemon barbatus, assembly GCA_003313485.2. NCBI lineage: Eukaryota > Viridiplantae > Streptophyta > Magnoliopsida > Lamiales > Plantaginaceae > Penstemon > Penstemon barbatus. The sequence goes on along the minus strand of CM064878.1, from coordinate 27,437,337 downwards.
CAAACATTTATATGAATAATCGAATCAATCATCCATGATTGCACAAAATTGATTCATAATGTTATTTGGTTTCAATTGCAACATGTCAAATCCATTTTACATTGTAATCTCATATTCACAAAAAATAAAACTAACATATAGAAATTTTAAAAATTTCTAAATAACATTATGTATGTGAAAACTTTAATCTGTAAAGAGGAGCGAAACTGACCTCTTTCGAAAAACTCAATTAGAATCGGAATCAACCTACTTCCATTTTAGGGAATTAATTTGCGGGGTTATTAGGGCAAATAAGAGGATGAGAAGAGAGAAGGTTGTGAAGATGACTTCATGAAGTAAAGTCAGTTTCTGAGGTGGTGGTGATGGTGGTAGTGGCGGCGGCGGCACGGCGGAACCGGTGGGGGCATGTCAGTTAGGACTAATTAAATATAAATTTAATCCGATAGGACCGTTACTAATCTGCAGGTCATGATTCAAAGTGAACTAAAACAAAGCCCGATCACCATTCAATTCATTATGGGATGTTGGGCCTCACGGGTGAACAATAAATATAGGGCCTGGCCCAATTAATTACAACAGTATATTAATATAACCTCTACCATTCTCTCAAATTGGTGAAAAAAAGACTTTTAATTGGATGAACAAAATCTCAAATTATAGTCTAAAGACAAAATCAACAACTTTACGTATGAACTCACAAACTTCAAACGAGCTTTTATCGAACGAGCTCGAGTCAAATATTGAGTAGTTTGATATATTTGATATATCTCATTAGTTTTTATTTTATCGAATCGAGCTCGACCCGAGCTTTAAACTTTATCGAAGGGAAAATGATGTTGAAGCTTGTTTGGTTTGTGTGACGAACCGAGCTCAAATGAGTTTTTATCGAATGAACTTGAGTCGAGTATCGAATAACTTGATATGATTTTTAGCCCCACACGTGGCCTGACCCTCGTCTATCCAAGCATCAATGCACTCGGCATGAAACACGTGCGATAATTGCCAAGTTCCCTTGCCTTGTCCCAATAAACTTACTTTGTTCATTGTGCCACAGTCTATTATGTTTGGTCTTTCACAATAAAGGGAAAATAAAACTGAAATAGCCAAATCGATGGTTTTTCCGGTTGAACGGTTCATCGGCGATTTGGTTACACTGGTTCTGGAGGTAGATCCAGACCAAACAGGCCACCGGTTCATGATTGAACCGATCAATCCGGTCCAGTTTTCAAGACACATGATTTCACCTAAAGTCAATGAACATGTTAGTATCTGTAGACCTCCAAGTTGCAATCAAAATTACCAAGTAACTATTAATTTTTAAAATTATTAAGCCAAACATTTCAAAGCAAGTAGAGATATATGTAGACATTCAAACTTGCGATGAAACTATGGGAATGATTGTATTTTTTTGTTTTGAGAAATAAATACACTGACTAACTATTTATTTTTTAAATCATGACCTATTGGTCATGAAGCATCAACCTTAACCAACATGCTAAAGCCTCATCGACCAAACTATGCTAATGATTGGTTACTAATTTCGCATATGAAGTTGAATTAAATTGCTAATTACCTTCCTTTTATTCATAATTATATTTCAAGCCTCCGTTCACGTAGTCGATGGGGTGTTCTAGTAAATATGACTTCCTATTAGAATTACACATTAAATCTAATTAATTAATTCTTTTTTATAAATATTAAGACTCGTTTAAAATTTTATGTAAATGTCCGATATTGAGATTAAACATTTATTTTATTACTTTCATAATTAATAATTTTATTGTGATGCTTCTTCTTTAAATGTGAGTTTTAGATAACTTATCCGATAACCATACCAGAAAAGGTATTGTATAGGTTAATAATTTCAGGTCATTTTGCGCGTAACACGGGATTAGACTAATATATATGAGGATGTTAATTTCAGTTATTTGGTTAGCAAAAAGATATTAAGAATATTGTAAGGCGCCATATTATGTTCATATAAAGCTTTTATAAATACAAATAAAAAAGCTGACATGAAATGAAATAAAAAAACAAACAGAAAAACTCAGATAGTACATTCTTCACATACCACTAGAATACCTTATCACAAACACAACTTATATACATTCACATTATAGAATCACAAACACAACTTGCACTCACATCACAAACGAATTAAACATGTTTTAAATGTTTGGTTTATGAACTCATGGTCGATTATGGAGACGAACTGATTGGGTCGTTACTCGGTCTTAGTTCAATACCACGAACAAGAAGACCAGATTTAGGTTTCTTATAGTTTGATTCCCAAAAACATATATTGAGAACACTATCATCGCCCAAATTGTTGTAAACTTCTCCAAGCTCGATCTCCATCCATCCATCGGGTCGACGTCGAGAACGTCGTCCTTTTTGTCCATAAATATTTTTTTCGTCATCCAAAATGACAAAATTTCGTTCTTCAGTAGAGCTGACTATTTCTTCGATTAATTCTTCGGTTATTTCTTCTCCAAATGTTACTGCACTTGCCCTTTTTAGATTCTCCGGATTTTGTAGATCGAACACCAGAAATGCAGTATACCTAATGCCATTTTTAATTTCTGTTGCATTAACATGTGCTATTATGCGTAGGCCCCATACCAATACTAGTTTAGGCACAATTATACTGCACGTGACACAAATAATTTATATTTTAGGAATAATAATTGATGTCATGAAGAACAAGTATTAGATGTTTCATGAACCGGCCTAAATGCCGAAAACCACATACATATGCTTTGCCATGCATGTTAGTTGAAATTAAATTATGTGACACAAAAACGTGATATAGGACCCTCACCCTCTTTAAGTGTTGTGTTCTTCAACTATTAGAATTCACCACATGAATTGGGCTAAGTCCACTTAATTGGCTTGGGTCTAACTCAACCTCAAAAGCTAGCTTGTAAGGTGAGGATTGTCCAATGCCTTATAAGTTGGACTTAACTATTGTTTTCAACCAATGTGGGACATTTAGTCTTAATATCAACTGTTTACAAACAAATATTAAACAAATAACAATTATACCTCTATACTCATTATTAAATCTGCATTAACAACTATGTAACTATAACTAATTGTCTATAACCCCCGTCTTTAGTCAATCAAATGGCAAGATCTCTCATGTTCTACAATAAAATCGATTATGTCCTCCATGTTTCAATCTAAGGCCGATATATATACAAAGACCTTGTCATTTTGCAAGAAGTCAACGATTAAATTGCGCTCGATTAAGCATAAAAATACGTAACGTTTTCTTTAATAATTAGGCAAATATATTTTTGGGTTAAAGATTTAGGCATGTACCCAAGATGGAGAGTACGGATCCAGTAACGTTTACCCTCTTTTGAATGATCCTCTAGATGCTTTATGTCAAGATCCTTTGCTAGTATCCACACGCTCTGCATCAATCGCGGCCGTTAGATGAATAAAAGGAGGAAATAAGAATGACCTTTATTTCTTGTTTATTGAATTGACTTGTATTATAAGATGGTACATATGTGGTACAAAGAATGCCTCTCTAAAGGAGATTTTTATACGAGTAAATTGTGTTTTTTGTCCTTTTTATAGATTAATTTTTGCACTTTTGTCCCTCTTAAATTTTTTATAGCAGATTGGTACCTCTTATCAATATAGTATATCACATTCGTTCCTCTTAAATTTTTTGTATCAAATTCGTCCCCTCTTATCAATGTAGTGTAAAACATTAGTCCCTCTTAAATGTATTTTGTATTTAAGAGGGACTAATGTGTTACACTACATTGATAAGAGGGGAGGAATTTACTACAAAAAATTTAAGAGGTAAGAATGTGTTATAAGAGGGACGAATGTGATACATTACATTGATAAGAGGGATCAATCTGCTACAAAAAATTTAAGAGGGACGAAAATAAAAAATTTGACCCATAAGAAGGACGAAAAATGTGAAGAAAAATTCTCCATGTAACTCCTTTCTTATCCAAATATCCAATAATATGCAACTCCAAAAAATGAGAAAAATCAATACAATTTTGTAAATTGTGCATTTAAGTAAAGAAGGAATTCATAAAGGCTAATAGCGTAGTCATGTTTGCACGAGTCACTCAAAAAACACTAAGATGTAAAAAAATATTTTCATTATTTCAACCATGTAATATATAATATTCGATTTCAAATAAATTTTGTTTTAATCTATTAATTCTAGCAGTCTCAGTTTTTATGCAATAAAACTACTAAAGCATTAGTATAGTCGATCTTAAAAAAAAAAAAAAAAACAATGTAGAAGTGAAACTCACTCTACTTGAAGGGGGACAACGCCATGATTCCAACGAAAACTAATATGTCACCATTACTAATGAATTAGAAACAGAATACTAACAAAATTTCAAATAAAAAACTGAGAAGTAAAAAATCATTTTAATTGTTTCAACCATGTGATATATAAAAGTAAACTTTGATTTAATCTTTTAAATTTACAAGCCTCACTTTTTTATACAGCTTAAATAAAAACAGACAACAGTGAACAAATGGAACTCACACTACTAGAAGAGGGGGCATAAGGGACTACCTGATTCCAACGAAAATAATTATGCCGCTGTTAGTAATATATTAGAGACGGAATACCAACAAAATTTCAAATAAAAAAACTGATAAATAAAAAATCATTTTCATTGTTTTAACCATGTGATATATAAGATTCGATTTCAAGTAAATTTTGTTTAAATCTTTTAAGTTTATCAGCCTCAGTTTATGCAATGAAACTATGAAAGGCATTAGTAAGTTTATTATAAAAATATATCGCTGTTAGTAATATATTAGTGTCGGAATACCAACAAAATTTCAAATAAAAAAACTGATAAATAAAAAATCATTTTCATTGTTTCAACCATGTGTATATAAAATTCGATTTCAAGTAAATTTTGTTTAAATCTTTTAAGTTTATAGCCTCAATTTTTTATGCAATGAAACTATGAAAGGCATTAGTATAGTTTAATAAAAAAAACATAGAACAATGTAGAAGTGGAACTCAATCTACTAGAAGAGAGGGCATGAGGAACACCCTGATTCTAATGAAAACAAATATATCGCTATTAGTAATAAATTAGTAATGGAATATCAACAAAATTTCAAATAAAAGAAACTGAGAAGTAAAAATCATTTCCCATTGTTTTAACCATGTGATATATTAAGATTCGATTTTAAGTAAACTTTGTTTTAATCTTTTAAGTTTACCAACCTCAGTTTTTTATACAGTTTAACTAAAAACATACAACAAAATTTTAAATAAAAAAACTGAGAAGTAAAAAATCATTTTCATTAATTCAACCATGTGATATATAAGATTCGATTTCAAGTAAATTCTGTTTTAATCTTTTAAGTTTTCCAGCCTCAATTTTTGTGCAATGAAACTATGAAAATCATTAAATCATTAGTATAGTTTAATAAAAAAAAAAAAAAAAAGAGACAGCAATGTAGAAGTGGAACTCACTCTACTAGAAGAGGGGGTATGAGGGACGACCTAATTCTAATGAAAACAAATATGTCGCTATTAGTAATGGATTAGTAACGGAGTATCAACAAAATTTCAAATAAAAAAATTGAGAAGTAAAAAATCATTTTGAAATATAAGATTCGATTTCAAGTAAACTTTGTTTTAATCTGTAATTTTACCACTGTAATTTTACCAGCCTCAGTTCTTTATAAAGGAAGTGGAATTCACACTACTAGAAGAGGGGGCATGAGGGATGACCTAATTCCAACAAAAATAAATATGTCGCAATTAGTAATAGATTAGTAACGGAGTTCCAACAAAATTTCAAATAGAAAAAGAAAAGCTGAGAAGTAAAATAATTATTTTCATTGTTTCAACCATGTGATATATAAGATTCGATTTCAACTAAATTTTATTTTAATCTTTTAAATTTACTAGCCTAAGTTCTTTAAACAATGAAACTATTAAAATATTAGTATAGTTTAAAAAAGAAAAGGAAATTGCAACGATGTAGAAGTGAAACTCACTTTACTAGAAGAGGGGGCATCGGGGTTATCAGGGGCGATCTGATTCCAAGGAAAACAAATATGTCGATATAAGTAATGGATTAGTAACGGAATATCAACAAAATTCCAAATAAAAAAAATAGTTGAGAAGTAAAAAAATTATTTTCATTGTTTCAACCATGTGATATATAAGATTCGGTTTCAACTGAATTTTGTTTTAATCTTTTAAGTTTACTAGCCTAAGTTTTTGATACAATGAAACTATTAAAATATTAGTATAGTTTAAAAAAAAAAAAACAGACAACAATGTAGAAGTGAAACTCAGTTTACTAGAAGAGGGGACATCAGGGTCATCAGGGGCGACCTGATTCCAAGAAAAACAAATATGTCGATATTAATAATGGATTAGTATCGGAATACCAACAAAATTCCAAATAAAAGAATTGCTGAGAATTAAAAAATTATTTTCATTGTTTCAACCATGTGATATATAAGATTCGATGTCAACTAAATTTTGTTTTAATCTTTTAAGTTTACTAGCCTAAGTTTTTTATACAATGAAACTATTAAAATATTAGTATAATTTTTTTAAAAAAAAACAGACAATAATGTAGAAGTGAAACTCACTTTACTAGAAGAGGGGGCATCGGGGGCGACCTGATTCCAAAGAAAACAAATATGTCGATATTAGTAATGGATTAATAAAGGAAAATTTCAAATAAAAAAAAAGCTGAGAAATAAAAAATTATTTTCATTGTTTCAACCATGTGATACATAAGATTCGATTTCAACTAAATTTTGTTTTAATCTTTTAAGTTTACTAGCCTAAGTTTTTTATACAATGAAACTATCAAAATATTAGTATTGTTTTTAAAAAAAAAAAACAGACAACAATGTAGAAGTGAAACTCACTTTATTAGAAGAGGGGCAATCGGGGTCATCAGGGGGCACCTGATTCCAAGGAAAACAAATATGTCAAGTATTAGTAATGGATTAGTAACGGAATACCAACAAAATTTCAAATTATAGAAGTAAAAAATTATTTACATTGTTTCAACTTTAAGTTTACTAGCCTCAATTTTTTATGCAATTAAACTATTAAAGCATTAGTACAATTTAAAAAAATAAATAATGTAGAAGTGGAACTCACACTATAAGAAAAGGGGGCATCATTGACGTTCTGATACCAACGAAAACAAATATGTCGTTATTAGTAATAGTAGTAACGAAATACCAATAAAATTAAAAAAAAAAAAAAAAAACTGAGAAGTTAAAAATCATTTTCATTGTTTCAACAATGTAAGTATATAATTAAGATTCAATTTCAAGTAAATTTTGTTTTAATCTTTTAAGTTTAGCAATGAAACTATTAAAGCATTATAAGTACAGTTTAAATAAAAACATACAACCAGTGTTTTTAAAACCGGACCGGTCATTGAACCGAGAACTCTACTGGTTACTGGTTCGATCGGTTAGATCAGGTCGACCACTGGTTCGATCGGTATAACCGGTGTGACTTTATTATTATGTAATATTTATATATATATATTTTTATATTATCTAAAATACAATTATAATTAAAAAAAAAATCATTCTTTGTCAATATAATTTTTTTTTGTTTCATGCAAATAATCAAAATGTCTTAAACATTAAGATCAATGTCAAAAATATAAATCTCAAGTATCCCTAAAAAATACATACATTCAAACCAAGACAACAAAATTAAAAATTCATCTCATTTTCAAAGTTTTGGATTATTCATTTGGGTTCTATTGTTGTAAGTTGATGTTTATATGGTAATTGAGATTTGCATAATTTCATACAAAAAATAATATTATTCACAATGATGAGAAAATGGTTATATATGTACTTTTTTATGTGAAAAAAAAAGTGTAATATTGCATTATTTTGTTCCTCATTGATTGTTAAAACACTAAAATAATAAATGTTATTTCAATTCAAATATATAAATGTAATCCTATTAAATGTTAAACAAGAGTTCAAATAAATAATAATAACAAAAAAAACTCTAAATTTAAAAAAAAAAAAAAATTAAGTGAACCACTGGTTCACTGGTTTTACCGGTTTTGGGACTGGATTTACCGGTTCACACTGGTTAATTTAAGAACTGGTTTTTAGGAATAAACCAGACCGAATTGATGACCGGTTAGCGATTGAACCGGTTCAACCGGCCGATCCGGTCCAGTTTTCAAAACAGTGCATACAACAATGTAGAAGTGGAACTCATCACATTATTTTTAGAAAAAAATCACAATATATAATTGGCACGCAAAATCATATACTATATTTTTCCTTACTTTAATATATTTGATCGACCCAAATCCATGTTCACCTCCAGATATTTTGAACTACGACTCTTCATAATCGATTATTTCATTTTAGCCAAAAAAAAAAAATTATTTCAGAGAGTAGAAATTTAATAGAACGGTTCAAATAATTTTTCTCACCTCATCTTTCTTTCCGCATATCCATCCAAGACAGCTCAATACTCCAAGACATTTCAATATGTCTTCACGAGCTGCATATATTGTGGTCACTATTGTAGCGCATGCTGTGGCGGTTCCCACAATTGAAGCTAATATGGCTTCCAATGACATTGCTGATGGAGGTCGTCTTAATTTGTATATTTCAAGAGCTAATATGGGTTTGAGAGGAATTATTGAAGTGGTTGAGGTAGGACCATAGGAAGTTAATGCCATGGTTGAATAAGTCAATATAACTGTTAGAAGATTGTGTTGGTGTCTAACAATCTGTGCACTTATATGTTTCACAAAAACATAGAACATAATAAATAACATTCTAACAAACAAATTCAAGCATTATTAAAGCATATAGATCATACTTACCTGGTTAGGATTAATTTGTAGAACACTTTAATCAACACATAAAATAGGAAATAAGACTGAGGCTTGCCGAAACAAATTTCCTTAAGACAATATTTCCGGGGCTGCCACGGTGCATACAGTTTGATTCCCGGTAGTCTCCCAAGATACAACAGTCTGTTGTTCATTATTTGCACAAATAATGAACCCATGGCGAACTTGAACAAACAGAAATTTCGGACTAAATTTTTACAGAAGTAAGAGAAAGATAGAGTAATGTTTTTCCTTTTGTTACTATATTAATTGATACAGAATTGGCCAGATTCTGTCTCATATTTATAGACGCAAAAGTGCCTCTAGAGAAAGGTCACAATGGTTCGGTCCAAAGGGTACCTCTTCGGACCGAATAGACACATCTCTTACTTTAATTTATTTCATTCACACATAAAACCCCAACAGATTGAAAAATGCTTTTTTTTTTTAATAATCCAGGTGTCCAAATTTACGCTATACTAATCCTGGATCTTCAGGTGTAAATCGCAGGATGTGCCTCCACCAAGCCCCAGGATCCCACCATACTGCTGTACACTCTGCGCACAAAGGGGTCTTCACCACAAATGACCCTTAGACAAACCCATGAAAATGCTTTCAGTTGTTGGTCAACCAGTTGAGATATGCCCTGGGGCGAAAAAAAAATTTTTTTTTTTTGTGAAAGTAAGAAACACTTTAACAGAAGCTCCTAGTGTTCTTCTTCCCTATCAGAAACAGTAGCAAATTTGTCCTCAAAATTAAATTGAAAAGGATGTATCAATTTGTAATTAACCCTGGCGATAGAGGAAGTTAATTGATTACATATACTAATAAATACTTTTCCTTTTAAATTCATATATAATAATACCATGCATGGAGGTATATATATCAAAGAAAAATTATGCTTTGCACTTGCTCATATGATTATATGAAGGAAGAAAAAAGCTAATTGATGAACAATTATTTTCTGCTTTATACGTACAACAATGATGGTAATATTTTAATTTTAAGACTGTTAAAATTTGTATCAATCGATGCAGTTTTAAAAATAATCAAATTTAATTACTTCATGACCACATATGTCATGTCATTTAATTACTTCCTTTCCTTCTTTAATAAGTCAAAATGACAGAAATAACAACAATAGGAAAATAGCAAGTCGTCCTCGTCAACTTTTTTTTATTTATAATTAAGTCGTCCTCGTCAACTTTTTCACGACTTTTCAATCCAACCCATGTGAGATTAATTATACAATATATAGCACTTATTAATTTACAAGAGAATCTAATCATATCTAAATAATTTAATTATTTACACGACAACTATACATGTTTGACGAGTCGGCCATACATACCCATTAATTTTTATGTTTGTTAGCTTGGGTTGATGTTGGGTCAATCTTATAATTAATGAATTTTTAATATGTCTCTTAGTGGATCTGTTAATGGGTTTTAAAAAAAAAAAAAAATTTAATGAATGGTCCCAATATAGAAACAAGCTGGCCACCATCTTTAATTTCAAAAAAAAAATTCTATCACGTCTTGTTTGTTATTATAAGAATTAAGGGCAACTACAATCGATTTTTCTTATGTTGTAATTACTAATTTATTATTTTGAAGAAAAAATTAAATTACTAAAACATTTTAAACATTCGTCTTTTCTATAAAAAAAAATTTGGCCAATTTTAACTAATAAATTAATATTGGGATCGACTCTCGAAAGGGTTTCTTATAGTTCTCTTTAAGCAATATATTTCTTAGATATAAGGGAATAACAAAAGTTATATTTTCAAATCATGTAATTAATGTCTCCTAAATTGCATGTTAATTTTATTCTCCTAAAACTTGGCGTCAATTACTTCTATTTTTCAATCCATTTACATCGATTTTTTGAAAATTCTTTTATTAGGGGAAAAAAAAAAATATGAAGGTAAAGGACTGGCCTGTGACTGACCCGACCTGACCCAATAAAGACCATATCCGTTAAGAACCCAACCCATTAATGACTTATTGCCACATACCCATATTTTATCCGACCAGTTTCAAGCCTACCCAACCCGTTCGTTTGCCACCCCTTAAAATATATAGGATATGCTATAATACTTAACTAGCTTATTCCCGTGCTATGCACAAAATTACACTAAATTGTAATTTTATATGATATATATTCAATAAGATTATATGTTATCTAAATCACAACTACTAAATTTATAAATTTTCAAACTTGATTCTTTGATATAAGTGAAAAATTAAGAATTTTTTTTACATATATTTTAATTACGTGGAAAAGAACATTATAATTTTTAGTAAAGGTCTCCAATTTTGATTTATTCTTGTATGTATTAATATTTGAACCATCTAATTAGTTTGCATAAAAGACAAGTCTGCATAAAATTGATCTCAAAATCTGAATTATACCTGAATTATATGGTTCTAATATATATACTCTTGGATTTCCATTTTATACCATATTTGCACTTTAAAATATGACATTTGTTATGCTCGTGCAAGAGATAATTGTAACTTAGCTTTGATTACATATGATTGAATTAAAATAAGTTTCCAACCTTTTATAAAATTAAATTTGTGATCTTAATAAATTAAATGTTATACTTTTTTATCCCGCACATCATTTGAGACCAATAATGTAAAACTTGAAACATTATATGAGACTAAATTGCTAAAAATTATATCATATTATGGGACTATGTGCTATATACTATAAACATTGAGAGAGAGAAAATGCAATTTGTAAAGTATATGTGCAATATACTTTAAACACACAGAGAGAAAAATTGATTTTGTAAAGTATAGGACCAAAAATTCAAATATTTCTAAAAATTAAGACAAAACTTGTAATTTGTAAAGTGCATAATAAAAATGCTAATGTACTGTTTGGTTGTCGGGAAAGTAAGAAAGAAAGTTTTTTTTTCTCTCATAATAAAATATTTAATTACTATTGTTCGAAAATGAAAGCAATGATACCACAATTTGGTCAATGAAACTCCAGAGGAGAAAAAAAAGGAAGGATTAAAAGTGGAAGACTTAAATAGATACAAGTGATTTTAAATTAGGAGAAATAAAGAACATTTAATCATCCTCTGAACAAATTTTACTCAAACGAGAGAGAAAGAAAATCACTCTAAACAAGTCTATTATTTTCAGGTTTTTTGCACTTTGCACCCCCGAAACTTAGATTTAACACTTTGCACCCTCAAAATATGAAAAATGCAACATTTTGCACTCTCTTTTATTTTCAGACAAAAATTCAAGGGCAAAATAGGTAGTTCAATTAAATAAAATTAGCACTTTTCACCCTCGAATTAAGAACAAATTAACAACTTGCACCTCAAAACAAAACACATGATCAACACTTAACACCTCAAGTTAAAAAAAAATCAGCAACTTGTTCAATTGTCTAATTAGGTCCATAAAAGAAATTGCAAATGCTGGACATAAAAGAAATTGTCTAACACCGCAAGTTGCTGATTTGCTGGACACAAAAGAAATTGCAAATGCTCAGTTGTCTAATTAGGTTCATGTAATAACAAAAACAGTTCCTCTTTTGTGGGTTCAAGAAGGAAAAATATCTAAAGAAGGTAAAGGAAAGGTATTTAGCTTTCCAAGTTTTCAAAAGTGCCAGGTGCATTCTACCTAATTTGTCCCTTAAGACTACAAATAAACGTGCAACACCATTGATGAATATTATTTTTTACCCAGAAATTGCATAATTATTTTCAAAACATTGTTAAAATGCAAAAAATATGTCTTCATAGCCCTTTTCTTAATGGAAAAATTGATTTTTGGTACCATAGGATAGACCTACTTGTAATTTGAGTACTATTGGATATGAAAATGTAAATTTGGTACCATAAGATAGGTTTTCATTGCAACTTTGGTACCTTAACCCCTATGAAATGCATAATGTTTAATTTACCCCTCCGTGGTTATAAAAAGACCATTTTACCCCCTAAAATTTTGTAAAAATTCACATCGCCTCCCTGATATATATTTTTATAGGCGGCACTTTATCAACTTTTATTATGATAATGTGGCATTTTACCCCTTGTGTTATGTTAAATGTGGTAATTTATCCCCCTATGTTAAATAAAATAGTTTGCATGCATGCTCTCAATTTCGGCAAGTGAGTTACAATCTCCGTCAAAAGGGTGTAAATTGCGTCAATAAAATTTTACAGAGGATAAATTGCCATTAACTTTGTAGAAAAATTGGGTTTGGTACCAAAATTGCAATGAAAACCTATCATATGGTATCAAATTTGTATTTTTCGTATCCAATTATACCAAAAGTACAAGTTAACCTATCCTATGATACCAAATATGCAATTTTCCCTTTTCTTAATTCACTAGATTCACAACAAAATAGACTCCACTCCTAAAGAACTGAATTTAATCAACCTTTTCTTTTCGGATTTAGATTTATTTAGACTTATAACATGAGAGGTCAAAGTACTTCATGTAGGATTATGTAATCTTTTTACAATATCCACACACAATTAAAATGAGAGAATTGCATTTTTGGTACACAGCTATAGGTCAATTCCCACTTTTGGTACACAGCTTTATGTGTCCAACACATTTGGTACACCTCTTTAACAAAGTTCGACACATTTGGTACAACCGTTAAATAAATTGCAAAATCACCGTTAATTCCGTTAGTTCGACACATTTGGTACACCTCTTTTACAAAATTGGCATGCGCGAGGCACATGGTTGCCCAGAAAAAAAAAAAAAAAAAAAAGAAAAAATTGAAACTTGATAAACTTTTTTATTATATTTTATTCTTCTTCCAATATTAAACTATAAATGACATTATAGTTTATTATATTTTACATGTCATATAAATAATAAATACATATTTTTTAATAATTTTTATAAATATGATAAATTAAAGTAACTTGTTTATTATATTTTAAATTTCATATAAATAATAAATACATATTTTTTAATAATTTTTATAAATAATAAAGTATTTTTATAAATAATTTTTAAAAATTGAAACTTAATAAACTTTTTTATTATATTTTATTCTTCTTCCAATATTAAACTATAAATAATATTATATAGTTTATTATATTTTACATGTCATATAAATAATAAAGACATATTTTTTAATAATTTTTATAAATAATTAACTATAAAAATAATAAACTATTTTTATAAATAATTTTTAAAAATTGAAACTTGATAAACTTGTTTATTATATTTTATTCTTCTTCCAGTATTAAACTATAAATGACATTATATAGTTTATTATATTTTACATGTCATATAAATAATAAATACATATTTTATTATCATTATATAAATATGATATGATAAATATAATAAATACATATGATGATTTTTATAAAAATTTATCAAGTTTAATTTTTTTTTGGGCAGTCATGTGCCGCGCACATGTCAATTTTGTAAAAGAGGTGTACCAAATGTGTCGAACTAACGGAATTAACGGTGATTTTGCAATTTATTTAACGGTTGTACCAAATGTGTCGAACTTTGTTAAAGAGGTGTACCAAATGTGTTGGACACATAAAGCTGTGTACCAAAAGTGGGAATTGGCCTATAGCTGTGTACCAAAAATGCAATTCTCTCCAATTAAAATTATAAAACATGTTTCGCGTGGCTTTGTCTTAACCCACCCCTGGTAATGGAAGTCATAATCATAGTTATTAAGTGATAGTATACATCTCTTTCATATTGCCTAAAGGGCCATCTTAATTAATTTCATCGAAAAATCTACCTAATCACACAACCTCGCACTATATCACAAACTCATTAATGCATCAAGCCGATATTTATTTATCTATATACTTATAATTATACTTATACTTATACTTACTACTATAATTATAAAAGCATGAATATTTCTTAATTTTTTTGTAAAGATTAAAATATCCCTATATAAATTGTAAAGTGATATTTAATTAAATGATAAATATATAAAATATAAAAGAATAAAAGAAATTGAAGAGGTATATTTGGACATGAAGTCTTATTATATTTATCAACTATATAAACTCCTAAAATTTATAAATTTTCTTTTACATAAATTTTTGTAATTTTAATCTTAAGAAAACACTATTATTTTCAATAGCCCCTAAAAAGATATAAAAATAATTATATTTTAGCATCAATATTTATCTAAGTAGAAAATGTTAATTTAAAGATTTAGTACAACATAAGTCATATACACTCTAAATATAAATATTTAAAATCAAATTCTCTTAAATATTATTATGTTACAATTTTTTTTTAAAAATTGAATCACCATCTTACTATGAAAGAATAAAATTACTTATAACCTAGCTAATTATGTAATTTTACTTTGGCTAGAATATAAAATATGAAAAATATTAAATAATTTCAAGACATGCATAAACTCTACATAATTCTTTTCGTGAAATTCATGGAAAATGGTGAAATTGAAATAGATAAAATATAATCATTGAAACATGTAAAATCAATGAAAATTCGGGTGAAATTAGTGAACAGTACAGGCGAAGTTGACGAAGATTTGGTTGAAATGATAAAAAAAAAAAAAATACCTCTGGAATCGATGAAAATTTGTGAAAAAAAGATGAAACCGATGAAACTGACAACAATATTGAAAAGCAGGTGAAATCAGTGAAAAAATGAATAAAGTTGGCGAAATATATCAAATCAATGAAAATTCAGGTGATATTGGTGAAAAGAACATGTGAAATCAGTGGAAAAATATAAATTAAATATAAATTTAATCCGATACTAATTAAATATAGATGTTAATTGATATCGTTTGCTGATTGTATTTTTCTAGTTTCAAGATAAAATTACATTTTATTTGGGTTGTTTGCATCTGAAATGAATGTTTTTACGATATTTTATAGGGATATAATTGATATTATAATTTGAGAGGATTTTTTTTTTTTGCTAATAATAAATAAGCACAAACGGGAATTTGTTTAAAAAAAATTACTTTGATAGTTAGAGAAATATAAATTTAATCCGATACTAATTTGCAGGTCACGATTCATATGAACTAACCAAGCCCGATCACTATTCAATTCAATGGTTGTTGAGCCTAACAGGTGAACAATAAATTTTGGGCCTGTCCTATTAAGTAAACAGTCAGACTTTATTTGGACCAGAAAAACAAAATATGAGGCCCAAGACCGAAAAATTGAAATTAGATCATATAGTATTTGGTCATTTTTGTTTTATTTTTTACAGATCATAACTGAAGATAAAAAAAACCTAAAAACTATAATAAACCGTGTAAAATTGATTAACAATTAATTTATGAAAACATAAATTATTCAGAAGGTTATAATTACAAAACTATATTAATATAACCTCTACCATACACTCAAATTGGTGAGAAAAAGACTATTATTTGGATGAACAAAATCTCAAACGAGCTTATATAGAACGAGCTCGAGTCAAGTATTGAGTAGCTTGATATATTTCATATTTTTTTATTAGTTTTTAGTTTATCGAATCCAGCTCGACCCGAGCTTTAAACTTTATCGAACGAAAAATGATGTTTGATTAGTGTGACGAACCGAGCTCAAATGAGTTTTTATCGAATGAGCTTGAGTCGAGTATCGAATAACTTGATATGACTTTTAGCCCCACACGTGGCCTGACCCTCGTCTATCCAAGCATCAATGCACTCGGCATGAAACACACGTCGATAATTGCCAAGTTCCTTTGCCTTGTCCCAATAAACTTATTTTGTTCATTGTGTCACAATCTATTATGTTTGGTCTTTCACAATGAAGTGAAAATAAAACTAAAACAACCAAAACGATGGTTTATCCGGTTGAACGGTTAACCGCCAATTTGGTTGACCCTGGTTCTGGAGGTAGATCCGGACTGAATAAGCCACCAATTCACAATTGAACCGACCAGTCCGATCCAATTTTCAAAACACAGGATTTCACCTAAAATCAAGGAATATGTAAGTATAGTAGCTGTAAACCTCAGAGTAGAATTTATCAAGTAACTATTAATTTTTATAATTATCAAGTCAAACATTTCAAAGCAAGTAGTAGATGTAGACATTCAAAATTGTGATTAAACTATGAGAATGATTGTATTTTTTTGTTTTTGAGATGGTGATATTGAACTGGAAAAATAAACACACTAACTAACTATTCATTTTTTAATTCATGATTTCTTGGTCATGAAATAAACCTTAATCAACATGCTAAGGCCTCATTGATCAAACTATGCTAATGATTAATTACTAATTTCGTATAGGGCTGTCAATGGGGCGGATTTCAATCTGGATCCGTCCAAATTCGGTCCGATTTATTAGGATAATTGTCCGATTAGAGATTCGATGGACCTGATCCGATTATAAAGATCCAAAATCCAAAACTCGGGGAGCGAATACGGATTTATGTCGATCCGATCTGTTAAAAATATGTATCCGACAATAAATAAAAAGAAAGATATATATACAAAATGATTTATAAAAATAAGTATTATTAATATTTCAACGTCAATTTAAGAAGATAGTAATTTATAATTTGTTTATAAATTTATTTAAACCATCTACAAATATGAATATAGTAAAGAAACTTTAAAATTTGAGCTAAGATTAAATAAAATTGAAAAGATAATAAACTTGTTTTGGGAAAAAAATATTAATTTAACTTTTTAAATACAAATTTATTGGATCAGAAAAATATCCGAAATCCGGCTAAATCCGACCAAGATCCGTTGGATTCAAAAAATCTAGATCCGAGCACAATTCGAGCAAGATCCGAATCCGACAAGATTCGATCCGATATAAATGGAGCCAGATCCAGACGAACCTGATCCGACCAGAATCCGACCCATTGACAGCCCTAATTTCACATATGAAGTTGAATTAAATTGCTAATAACCTTTCTTTTATTCATAATTATTAAAATCTTTGTTCACTTAGTCGATGAGGTGTTCCAATAATTACAATTTCTTATTAGAACTATACAGTCAATCTAATTAATTAATCTTTTTTTCTATAAATACTAAGACTCCTTAAAACTTTATGTAAATGTTGGATATTGAGCTTAAACATTTATTTTATTTACCTTAAAAGATATTTTTTTTTTCATGCGATGTTTCTTGTTTATATGTGAGTTTTAGATAACTCATCTTGATAATTATACCAAAAAAGTATTGTATAAAATAATAATTTCAGGTTGTTTTGTGCATAGCACGGGATCAGACTAATATATATATATATATATATATATTAAGTATATTGTAAGGCGCCGTATTATGTTCATTCAAAACTTTTATAAATACAAATAAAAAAGCTGACACGAAATGAAATAAAAAAAAAAAAAACTCAGAAATTAATACATATCACACTAGATAGTACATTCTTCACATATCACTAGAATAACTCGTCACAAACACAATTTACACTCACATCACAAAAGAACTATTTGGTTCATGAACTCATGGTCGATTACGGAGATAAGCTGATTGGGTAATTACTGGGTCGTAGTTCAATACCATGAACAAGAAGACCGAATTTATGATTTTTATAGTCCGATTCCCAAAAACATATATTGAGAACACTATAATCGACCGAATTGTTGTAAACTTCTCCAGGTGATGAGCGTGTTATTGTCAGGATAATTATTTCTAATCAATGTCTCGGGTTCCACGACTCGTCAAAGTGAGGATAAGCAGGTCAATCAAACTTCTTCTCGATTTGTATAAGGGAACCTAACCTGCAATCAAAGGTAACTACGTCAGGTTAATGCCGGTGGTTACCCGGCGATAACCCTCCGATGCTAAAGTCAGTATCGAGATAAGGTTGTAGGTCGGAGCGTATTTAATACTCGGAACGTGCGTACCTTTTGTCTCATTTATGAGGGCTATTTATAGTTTCAGGATGGGTCACCGGGTCGAATCACATTTGGACGTTTTTGGTTCGAATATGGATCCTGAGCGATTGATTCGATCCGATTGTCAGTGGGTAATTCTAAGAGAACGTCGGATAAATCGAAGAGATCGAGGTCGATGCCGACATTAGGTTATTTGTTTATCGATATTAATCGACTGATTCATAGTTGTTAATAATGACGAAGACTTGGTACATCAAGAGTCCCCCAAGTTCTAGAGTTCAAGCGTAAGTCGAACTCTGGAAGTTTTGAAGTGGTGATCGTTTTGGATTTTAAATTCTGCTTGTATCAGTGGGAGTCCCCCAAGTTCGAGAGTTCGATTGGAAATCGAAGTCTGGGACTTTAAGTATCGGAGCAGAGTTTCCCGCCATAGCGTCTATGTTTTCGCGCCGTCACAGATTTTAGGGTTTAATTTGGCGGGTAATACCTATATTAGGGGTAGAAGATTAAACGTCGCGTCTTGTCATGGGGCAGTGTGCAATTTTGGTGAAGCGGTAGTTTTCGCGCCTATATATAGGTTAGTTGTTCTTCCATTGCTTTTACACTACGGTAAAAAAAAAATTGTTGACGTCGGAGCTTTGTACACAAATAAGAGAGAGCGTCATCGATTTCTATTCTGAGATACTTAAGAGATGTCGAACAGCGAAGTATCTAGTTCGGAGAATGTTCATATAAAGGACGTCATCGAGGAAGTGTTTGGCGAGGAAGAAAATCGACAGGAAGGGAACGAAGGTGATATACCTGTCAGTGGTGGTCAGGCTGATGACGATGATGAAGACGAAGAGGAAAGGCAGCTGGCATATCATGAGATTCAAGCTGGGGATTATAAAAAACCGTTGCCGACCTGGCTGTCGTCGTTCTCGATCGGTCAAGGTTGGGTTTTATCGACTCCTAATAGGGTACAACGAATGCATAACCCTCCAAAGAAGACAATAGCGATACACGAGGCGTCTATGGAGTGTGGATTTCGAGTTCCCATCGCTCCTGAGCTGGCTTCAATTCTCAATTATTTAGGTGTCGTTCCTGCCCAGATTGTCCCGAATGGCATGTCGATGATTCTAGGGTTTATCGTCGTCATGAAGGCTTTTAGACAAGAGGCGTCGTTCGGCAATTTTTGGTGTTTATTCACTGTAAGAGAGTCTCCTAAGTCGGGCAAGGGCTTCTATCAGGTGAAGTCCAGGGGGAACATGAATAGTTTTCTGACAAATGCCAAAAGTTCTCATGGGAAAGGGTGGAAATCCCGATATGTGTATCTTAGGCCACCAAAAGGACAAAAGTTGAACATTACATCGTCCTGGCGGAGTGGCCCTATCAACGTACAGAGGCCTCCACCATCTACTCTGTCGCCACAGTTTTTGGAGAATCTGCGTAGATACTGCCTGGATGTGAAGGTTCTTACCCAAGAGCCTTGTCTTCGAACATGTGGGTTATCTCCATCCAAAAAGAGTAGCGACGATCCTTCCTTAGAAGATCTACTTGGGGGCGCTGTGATTGCACCCAAAGGGAAGAAAAAGGAAGCTCTAGAGGCCGAGATTCAACGTAAGTGGCCGCACGGCTTTAGCGCCACTGCTGGACCAAGTGTGGAGAGACGAGCTAAGAGTGTCGGTGATTATGAGGCTCGTCGAATCGACATTAAGCGAGGAAAGAGGCCTCGTAGGGAAGAGGAGACGGAATTGAAGACGAGAAATGATCCCGTCATTCCAGTTGTGGATGATAGTGATAAAAGTTCGGATGACGATGAGGTCGATCTTAGTTGGTCGATATCTCAATGGGTCGACTCCGAGCTTAAGTATCCCGGGGGTTTGGGCACAAGTGATTCGGTTCTCCAACGAGGTTCGAAGGATGCTGGTTTTAAAAGTTTTATTCACAGCATTTTTAGTCGCGATCAGAGGTGGTTGTCTAGGAAGTCGTTGCAGAAGAACCCTACATTCTTCAGGGCGAGCGGTTTCCGCGGTGAGTGTTATTTCTCGATATCAGCTTTTTCAGCTTTGATGATGAATCATGTATCAAAAGTCATTTATGTTGTTTTACGTAGGTAATACAATATCTGTTTCAAGGCTACCTCCAGGCCGATCTTGCGCAACAAGAAGTGGAGAAGCTTAAGGCAGAGCATGATGTCGCTATTAAAGAGCGAGAGCAGCAACTTGATGAGGCTATGAAGCAGCTTAGCATTTCTACTCGAGAAGTTGATCGACTTCGTTCTGGATATCCTCCAGAAGCTAGGGTGGTTTCTTCCGCCCAACGTCTAGAAATTGTTAAGGAGTTTCTCGCATCCCCTGTGTACGACTATCTTGCCGAAGCCAGGATGGGAGATGCCTTGGTCGAAATGCACACGAAGACCATCAAACGGTGCCAACACAAAGGTTTTCTTACTGCGAATTTTGATCCATCGGTTATAGGAGCAGCTCTCGATGAGCAGTGTCAACCCCCGGTACTCGATGGTATAGAAGAAGAATATGAAGCTGCTCGATCGCATGAGTTTGGATGCTTAATCGTAGATAGGGTGTAATTCTTAGGAGTAGGGTTATATATGTGAAGAACATTTTGACTGTATCGATGGATTGTCGACGTATCTTTTTGAATCGATAAATATATACAACTGTCTATCTGTCTCTAATCATTTATAATCGAAATATCGACTTCGAATTTTGTAAATGGGCTAATACTTGGGCCCACTTCCTTACTCCGAAAGGAGTGTTATTGGGCCGGAATATTGAATCAGCTTATTTTAGCATGAACCGCCACATTTATTCAAATAATTTGCCAATGGGCGCGCTCTTTAGGAATTCTCGCCTATATATAGGGTGTTAGGAGCTTAACTGTTCATACTTATAAAAACGGCCTGGGCCAAAAGTCGTCGGAGCGTTGTCGATCAGCGATAGCTTGCAGCCTCTAAGTCGGAGTATTCCTTCCCTCTTAGGTATTTCTATCTCTTTCTTTTATTTATGTCTGGTTGGTCTAAGTCCATAGGAGATGAGTCTGTCGGGGAAGGGGAAGGTGTGTCGATAGGTTGTGTAAGACTTCCGAAGAAGGGAGTCGCGATCCCTTCAGGGTCTAAGTCGGACCGCCATCGAACGAAAGAATTATTCAGTGCCATATCGGCATGTCGTCTACGTATGTCGGATGAGTCGTTGCTATTGAAATATGAATTCCCTTCAGGTTAGGGTATTAAGATGCCATCTTCGGATGATAGGATGAACGAGCCTCCGAGCGGTTATAGAGCTTTTCATATCGATAGTCTGGAAAATGGTCTTCGCTTTCCTTTAGCAAATGAATTCATCGATATAGTTAATGGTCTCGGTTTATGCCCTACCCAATTGGTCCCTAATGCCATTGGATATATAATTGCTTTCTGTATAGTGATGAAAGCAGTTGGTCAACCTGCTTCTTTTGCTAATTTTTGCGGTCTTTTCGAAGTCCGCCCTTCCCCTCAGTCCAATGAAGGTTTTTACTTTGTACGGTCTAAACCCAAAGTTAGATTTCTTAGTGATTTGAAGTCGTCACATGGGAAAGGTTGGAAGAATAGGTTTATTTTTGTTCATGGCCCCGAGAACTATGTATGGAGGACGACACGTGAATGGAGGTCGGGTAGCATTCTGTTGAGGAACATACCCGAACCTTCATGGGGGCCCGACTTTCTTTCTCAGTTGTCGGAATCGACTTATGACACCAACGCACTTCTGCGGGAGCCAATTTTGAGTTTAGGAGGAATGTCGATGGCTCCCTTACCTGTCGATTGTCCTACTTTAGGTAGTTTTGATCGTTCTTTGTGTTTCTTTATATAATATATTGATGTATTCTTTTAATATATTCGTTTGTGCAGAAAACATCGTTCCTATGGCTAATCGTTACCTTAGATCCATATGGAAATCTCAGCATATTGTGAAACCGCCTGTGCCTCCGTCCCCTACTGTTGCTACCGACAAGGCCTCGAAGCCTCTCGGCCACTCGAGCACTATCCCTCCACAGACAAACCATCAATTGGAGGGAGATCAAGGAATTGATAAGGGAAAAAGGCCTGTTTCGGCTGAAGTCGATCAGGCAGACCTATCTTTGTCGAAAAAGGCTAGGTTGGATGATCCGCCGACCCCTGTAAGTAGTGAGATCCCTGCCCCTGCTGGAGGTAGCCTCGAGTCCATTCTCGAGGAACACAAAAGAAAACTTGGATCTAGGACGGCCGGCATCTCGATGATGAATCCTGCAATCTTGGATTCATCAATCACTCCTCAGGCGTGGGAGAAATTTTTGTCGACAGTGTCCTTCGAGGATCACGCCATGCTGTTAAAGAAAGATGATGCGGACATCCTACGATTGCAGGCGTCTCTCCTTCTTTCGGTATTCCTCTTTCGACATCGATACTCATTATGTTTTTCTTTAGTTCATATTAATAATGTACGAAATTTGGATCTTGTAGCTAAGCCAGACCATCTATTCTTCTGCTGCCCGACATGACAGCCTGAGGAAGCGTTACGATAAGAGTAAAGGTTCTAGCTCGCATCTGAAGAAGAAGGTTGGTCATCTGGAGGAGAAGACGAAAAGAGTCGATGAAAAGGTAGCAGTTCTGGAGAAAGAGGCGATGAGTGAAGACAGTCGCATTGCCGAGTTGGAGGCAAAACTTGAGCAGAAGGATCAAGAGTTCGCCATGAAGCTAAGGGATGAGGTTGCTGAGAGCTTTAAATTGGGTCGACAAGAAGGACTGAAGAGTCGCAATGAAGCAACTGCTGCCGAGAGGAAGGCTATTGTTACTGAATTCTTCAACAGCGTCGTTTATGAGGAGCTTGTTGAACGCCAATCCGGAACCGATCTATCTAAGGTCTTTGAGAAGGGTTGGAAGCAGTGTAGGGCGCTCGGCTTCCTGAACGATCGTTTTGATGAGACGAAGCTCAGCGCCACTGCAGACGAAAACGGTGTTCCGCTCGACTTGGACTTTTTGATAGATGACGACTCCAAGGGTGCTCCTGAGGACCATGAATTTGGATTCCTGCTCGAGCTGCAAGCAGCCAAGCTGAGAGCTGAGAGTGCTGACCATGGAGGTGAAGTCCCCAAGTCGACTTCTTCCGATCATGTTGATCTCCTCAACTTTCAAACCCATAACGATTGTTGACGGCATTTGTTTTGGCCTTGAGTTTGAAAAAAGAAAAAACTTTTATTTCCTCTAAAGCTCGGTTTGTTGGTTATCGAGTTGCGTGTGGGCGGCGTATTTTGTTGTTTATATGTTATTTTTAAGGAATGTTGAATATTTCCTTTGTCATTAATCGATCGTGTTTAATCTGTGTATTTCCATTCTGCTCGTAAGTCATATATGTCGATGTGTGCATATTAATTGGCTTTTCATCATCTGAGCATGTTCGATGATTGTCGTCGCTTATTCTATCATTATTCGGATTAAGTCGATCAAGCCTCCATCTAACTCGATAATAATAATTTGATATCTTGTGGTACATTATTTTTAGTACACTGAGGTACGAATATGTACTAAAAAGGCTCTTTGGGTATACTGATAGGCCGATATGTTCGAGGTCGCAGGGTAATGTCATAATTACTAGTCGAAGCATTAAAACCCTAAGGTAGTTGAAGCGGTCAGCGCATTAAATGGGAACAATCTCAGCCGTTAATCGTGGCTTTCCTTTGACCGTTGGATATAGGCCGCGTTAGTTACCTCGGGTAGCGTAACGGTCGGCTACTTAAATGCCTTGCATCCTGACCGTAGATCTTGATAATTCAGGGCCGTCGGATTGAATGGGCCACCCCTATAAATATGTGGAGGGGTTCCCCTTTTTCTCCACACCAAAATCATACCAACATGTTTCTTTTTAAGAAACATCCGAGAAAAACGTTCCTTGATATTTCATTTTTCGATATCAAGTTATCGAAGGGTCCCTTTTCCTCCTTTGGTACCTTTCATCCTACTCGACCTCCAGATGAAAATAGAAAATGTGATATTCGTTTCGATTGGGTGGTATCGGTAAAAGGTGTACTTCAATGGGTGGGCCTCGTTGTTCGAATGGGTGGCATCGGTAACGACAACGAGGTTCACCCGGGGGCATCTCGGAATCCTCATTGGACCGGCACTCTGCAACATATGTCGGTCCTCGATGATTTCGAGGTGCTTCCGAGGATTCGGAGGGCAGGGGTGAGGTAGAAAGTATGGCAGTCGATCAGATGGTGGAGGACTTAAAGCGCAAAAATATTGAGCGACTTTTTCCTCTTTTGTCGCTTGGTCGAAGCAGAGAGACCCATCACCCATGGTCGGGTTTATTGACTGAGATGGTGTGTCTCTCTAGCAAGCATGCTGCCATTAAAAAGATCCTCCTGTCCTTCTCTGACACCGAGGGTGAATCGTCCCCTCAAGGCTTCGACCAATGAGAGAAAAAGCTATAGGCGGAAAACCTCCATATTTAAGCCTATAGCTAATCCGAAGTCGGTCGTCTTCAGCAGTCCTCGGTTGTCGAATATGTAGGAATACTCGGGGTTTCCTCAACTTAGTCGATTTTATACAATGTAATAGCCTATATTAAATTTCGATAACTGTATTGTAGATTTCATTTGTACATTTGTATTCTAAGTCGATATTATGAATAAAATAATCATTCAATATCTCATTCAACCTTTCGAGTTGTTCCTTCTATTCAGAATTTTAATTTTTACATCCGAATGTATTTATCGATTTCGTGTTTATAATCCAAGCCTTCATCATAATCGAGATATGTCACTACATTGTCGACTCCGTTTATACAATCGATATCTTTATTATGATCGAGATGCTTTTTATACTTAGCTCATTCAATGTAATCAATGATCTCAATTATTTATCTCCAAGTGTCTCTGTCGATCTTAACTTTTGATCGATGCCTTTACCATAATCGAGATATGTTTATACTTAGCTCATTCACTGCTTTGTTTTCGTAATTTCGATTACATTCGAGTTACATTTGGCAATATCAAAGACATGGAGATTTCGGCGATATGGAGACTTCGACGGTATGGAGATTTCGACGATGTGGAGATTTCGACGATGTGGAGATTTCGACGATATGGAGATTTCGACGATGTGGAGATTTCGACGATGTGGAGATTTCGACGATGTGGAGATTTCGACGATGTGGAGATTTCGATTTTGACGATGTGGAGATTTCGACGATATGGAGATTTCGACGATATGGAGATTCCGACGATATGGAGATTTCCACGATGTGGAGATTTTGACGATGTGGAGATTTCGACGATGTGGAGATTTCGACGATATGGAGATTTCGACGATATGGAGATTTTGACGATGTGGAGATTTTGACATCTTTGCAAAAAATCATTAGAATATGGCAAAAGATCTTAACATTAGTTTTCAAAAATAAATTTCCAGGCACTTACAAAACATCTGGAAGTATAATTTACAAAATACTTGGGAACATGGACAAACTAAAGAAAATTTCTTTAAGTATAAAATTTTCTGAGGTTTCTCCCATTCCAAGTCCTCTTTACGAGTTCTCCTTCCATCGTATTTAATCGATAAGCCCCCTTTTTTCCGATTTCGACCACCTTGTAAGGTCCTTCCCAGTTGCTGTCAAGCTTTGCTTTTTTCTTCGAGACGTCGACTCGTTTCAGCACGAGGTCTCCTACCTGAAAAAATTTTAATCTTACATTTTTATCATATGCCTTTGCCATTGTGGTGGTTTTGTAGGCCTGTATCCGTGCGGAGGCCCTCTCTCTTTTCGATTCAAGTTGGTCGAGCTCGAAGTTCCTCTTGTCAGTGCTGTCCGATTGATCATAAAGATCGACTCTCGGAGAGGGTACTTCTAATTCTGCTGGGGCCACTGCTTCGGAACCATAAACTAGACTGAAAGGCGTTTCTCCGGTTGCCGTTTTCTCCTTCGTTCGATTAGCCCAAACGACCCATGGTAATTCGTCCAGCCAGGCACCTCCAGCTTCCGACAACCTCTTCTTTAGTAATCTTAAGATTTCTCTATTAGTGACTTCAGTCTGTCCATTGGTCTGCGGGCATCCAACCGACGTGAATCGCTGTGTAATCTTGTGTTTTGTACACCAGTCGGTCACTCTTTTTCCTGCAAATTGAGCACCGTTATCTGAGATGATCACCCTCGGGAGTCCAAACCTGCATATTATCGACCAGTAGAAGTTGACAATCTGAGTTTGGGTGATTTGTTTCAACGGCACGACCTCTATCCACTTGCTAAAGTATTCGACTCCCACCAGTAAGAAACGTTTCTGCCCTCTGGCTACAGGTAATGGTCCAACCAAGTCTGCGCCCCACTGGTCGAAGGGCCATGAAATCGAGATCGACTCCATTACTTGGGCGGGTTGATGAGGCATAGTCGCGTGATACTGGCACTTGGCGCATTTTCTGGCGTAACTGTTGGCGTCCTTTACCAAAGATGGCCAATAGTATCCTAAACGAGATACTCTAACTGCTAGTGCTCTGCCGCCCGAATGGCTTCCACAAGAACCCTCATGAACCTCCTTAAGTATTAAGTCGGTTTGAGGAAATGCTATGCATTTTTGAAGTACTCCGGTGACAGATCGTCTGTACAAATCGTTATTGATAATAGCATAGTGAGGAGCTCGGTATTTTAGTCGTCGAGCTTCAGAACGATCAGTTGGTAATGTCCCTTTGAGTAGATAATCTAATAATTCTGTTTTCCAAGTCGGCTCATTGCTTTGGAGATTCAGTACTTCCGCGCATGGAACGTTGCACCGTACGTCGATAGCGGGCTTTTTCGATATCATTAGTGTTACCTTTCTGGTGGTGATTCCTTCTATCAAATTTCCGAACTTTGAAAGCGCGTCCGCTCTCGTATTTTCAGTTCGCCTTATGTACTCCAACTGGAAAGTTTCAAACTTCGAAACTTGAGTCTTAACTAAAGACAAATATTTGATCATCGAATCCTCTTTGGCCTCAAATAATCCTTTGAATTGTTTCTCGACTAGCTGTGAATCGGTATAAACAACGAGATTCCGAATTCCCGTTTCAGCTGCCATTTTCAAACCGGCCAGTAAGGCTTCATATTCCGCTTCATTATTCGACACGATAAAATCCAACTTTAAAGCGAATTCCAGTTCTACTTCATTGGGGCCTTGGAAATATATTCCTGCACCGCCTCCCGCTGATGTCGACGATCCATCGACATGAAGCATCCACATTTCTTTTTTCTCTTCTTCTACTTGAGTGCTCTCGAGCACAAAATCGGCCAATATCTGTCCTTTTATCGACGTTCTAGGTTGATACTGGATATCATATTCCCCCAATTCCACGGCCCATTTGATCAATCGTCCCGACGCGTCTGGTTTGGACAGCGTTTGCCTCAGTGGTTGATTAGTTAGGACGATGATTTTATGGGACTGGAAATATGGTCTCAACTTGCGAGCAGTGGTTATTATAGCGAGGGCGAATTTTTCAATTATAGAGTAATTCTTTTCAGGGCCTTGCAAGACTCTACTCACGTAGTATATCGGGTAGTTGTCCTTAGCTTCCATTCTCACTAGGACTGAGCTGATCGCCTGTTCCGAGACAGCTACATAGAGGTGGAGATCTTCGTTGCCCTGTGGTTTCGCTAGAAGCGGAGGAGATACGAGGTATGCTTTCAATTGTTCGAAAGCCCGATCACATTCTTCCGACCACTCGAATTTCTTTGCGTTTCTCATGATTTTGAAAAAAGGGAGGCTTTTGTCGGCAGACCGAGATATAAATCTATTCAAGGCTGTGATTTTGCCGACAAGCTTCTGCACTTCATTCAAGTTACGCGGGGCTTTGAGGTCAATTATTGCTTGAATCTTCTCTGGATTAGCTTCAATTCCTCTTTCGTTTACTAAATAACCAAGAAACTTTCCCGACCTAACTCCAAATGTGCATTTTGCTGGGTTTAGTTTCATACCATATTTTCTCATTATATAGAAAGCTTGTTTGATATGAACCAGGTGGTCATTCTCATCAAGACTTTTAACAAGCATATCGTCGACATACACCTCCATCGATTTGCCTATTAATGCTTCAAACATCTTGTTTACTAGTCGTTGGTAAGTCGCTCCCGCGTTTCTTAGTCCGAACGGCATTACTTTGAAAAAATAGACCCATCTCGGTGATAAACGCTGTTTTCTCATGATCTTCGAGGGCCATAAAGATCTGGTAGAAGCCCTGGAAGGCGTCCATCATACTCAAGATAGCACATCCCGCAGTGGAATCTACCAGGGAGTCGATTCTTGGAAGGGGATATGGGTCCCTGGGGCAGAGTTTATTTAAGTCTGTGAAATCGTTACACATTCTCCATTTCCCACCTCCTTTAGCGACTAAAACGACATTGCAGAGCCACTCCGTGAATTGAACCTCAGCGATGTAGTCGGCATCCAGAAGCTTTTGGACCTCTTCCTTTATTATTTTGTTTCTTTCTGGGCCGAAGTTTCTCTTCTTTTGCCTGGCAGGACGAGATGAAGGATCAATATTGAGCCTATGGACTATTATCTTTGGGTCGATTCCCTGCAGGTCAGTGGTTGACCAAGCAAAGACGTCCACGTTTTCCCTTAAGAATTCAATTAATTGAGTCTCCAGTCCTTCAGAGAGTTGAGTTCCTACCCTAGTAGTCTTGGACGGTTCTCCAGGCACCAAATCAATCGATCTGTGTCCTTCCAGTGGTTCAATTCTTTCAAACTTTCTTTTCTTGGAATTGATTTCTTCTTGTTTTTCTTTCTTCTCTTGCGTAACATCTGGCTTGGGTAAATCGTCTATATCGACCGGGGCAACCGATTTGATTTTTACTCTCGCGCCTATCTTCGGAGCTTCCGAATAAAAGCTCCTTATTTTTCGTTTCTTGGTTGAGGGAGACTGTGTAGCAATCCCACCCGTCTTTCAGGTTTCCAATCACTTCGCCAACTCCTTGAGACGTCGGAAATTTTAGTTTTTGATGATAGGTGGAAATGATAGCCTGAAAAGCATTCAGAGCGGGTCTACCCAATATCACATTATAAGCACACTGTGCCTCAACTACCAGGAATTTTACCATCCGGGTTCTCGAGTTGCTAATTTCTCCCAAGGTGAGCGATAGGGTTAACGTCCCACGAGGAACGACCTGGGCTCCTCCAAACCCAATAAGCGGTGTTACTACCATCCCCAAAGGAGTGGGACCAAGATCCATTCTCTCCAGAGCATCCATGAAAAGGATATTTGCCGAACTTCCCGAGTCTATTAAGATTCTTTTGACTGTAGCACCAGCAATTTGGGCCGTGATTACCATCGGGCAATCCGGCACGTCTTGGTCATTGAATGGCAGATAATTCCTTTGTCGATCAGAGTCATCAAACCCTATTATTTGATTTTGTGTCGTGGGTCGTATCGAGAAGACTTCCTTTGTGTCGTGGGTCGTATCGAGAAGACTTCCTTCCTATCGTTCAGGGCTCCCTCTCGGAGTATTCGAGAGACAACTCTCCTTGAGTTCCTACTGTCTCCTCCAGCTGGCCCCCCTGATATCATATTGACAATAGTTCCAGGCTGGGCTCTCCTGGGTTGTTCTTCCCTGGTGTCCTGATTATGATCCCTCCTTGGGGGAGATCTGGACCGTGACCTATTGTTACGTGATCGATTTGCAACATGGTCATTACTCGAGACTTTCACATAGCCAGTTAAGTGTCCCTCCGCTATTAATCTTTCTATTTCGTCTCTCAACTGATAGCAGTCGTCCGTATCGTGTCCTCTTTGTCTATGGAAACGACAATACTTCCTTGAGCTAGGATTGTCTCTGATTGCGGCTGGCTTTCTCAACAGGTTTTTGTCCTGTATGGCAAATAAGATCTCCGATCTTAGTTTTTTCAATGGAGTATAGTTATCGTGGTACTCTTTATTCGATCTTCCTGCTCCTCGTTTCCCAGGGTTAAAGTTTCTTTCTTCTCCGTATCCTCTTCTATCTTTCCTTCCATTATATCGATTGTTTGGAATCCTTTCGAAAGGTCGATCTGCAACAACGACCGGTTGCTTGTCTTCGGTTTTTGCTAGTCCAAAGAAGGTTCCCCTCAGCTTGTTCATTTCTTCTTCGTTCATATATTGATTAGCCATTTCCATTAATTTCTCATACATCGATGGATTTTCCCTGACTATGGCGCTAGCAAAGCCTCTATTCAAGGTACTTTGAAACAATACAGTTATCAGGAAGTCCACTCTTGGCATCTCAACCTTCAGGAGCTCGTTGTTAAATCTCCCCATAAAGCTCCTAAAACTCTCGTCAGGTTTGTGTATGATAGAGTATAGGTGATTGGCGGGGGGCCTAACTGCTCGTTTGCTACCAAACTGGCTCATAAACTTGTCGCAGAGCTGATCGTAGTAAAAAATGGATTTCTCCTCTAATCTCCCAAACCATGACTGCGCCATTCCCGATAGCGTCGTCGAGAAGGCTTTAGCCGCTACATTGTCCGAGATTCCGTGGAGCTGCATCTGAAGGTTGAACGAGGCTAGGTGCTCGTCAGGGTCTTCGGTTCCAAAATAACGAGGCAATTGCGTAGGTAACCTCTTGTCGAGTGGCAATCTCTCAAAGAAGATTTCGTCGCAAAAAGGCGATTTCCTTAATCGGGAATTCGACACCGGGACTTCGTTTCTTTTTTCCTGCCTATCCAACTTCTGATGAAGCGACCTTACTTCTGAGGCGAGTTTGTTGACCTCCCTAACTGATTGCTCTTCACAATCTTGTTTTCCCGGGCGTCTAGCTTGACGTTTATTTGCCCAACTGTCAGCCTGGTCGACTTCTACTTCATTCACGATGTCTTGGATGACAGCGCGAGGGAGTCTTTGGGGAAGGTTATGATTTTCTCTTACGGCTTCCGCTAGCCACTCCTTCTTGGCATCATCCAAGAGTGCCTTCAAGTCATCCTTAGTGAGTTGAAAAGTAGGTGGAGCCGGGGGTCTAGAAGTTCCCCCTTCTTCATTCTGCTGCTGCTCAGGGTTTCGAGGTAACAAATTGTCACCCTGACCCTCTCCGTTTTGATCTCGATTGGCCTCTCGCTCTCGAGCCAAAGCAGCTTTAGATCTTGTAGTCATCTTTCTCGATTCAAAGTTAAAGAGTTTCCCACAGACGGCGCCAATTGATGAGCGTGTTATTGTCAGGATAATTATTTCTAATCAATGTCTCGGGTTCCACGACTCGTCAAAGTGAGGATAAGCAGGTCAATCAAACTTCTCCTCGATTTGTATAAGGGAACCTAACCTGCAATCAAAGGTAACTACGTCAGGTTAATGCCGGTGGTTACCCGGCGATAACCCTCCGATGCTAAAGTCAGTATCGAGATAAGGTTGTAGGTCGGAGCGTATTTAATACTCGGAACGTGCGTACCTTTTGTCTCATTTATGAGGGCTATTTATAGTTTCAGGATGGGTCACCGGGTCGAATCACAATTGGACGTTTTTGGTTCGAATATGGATCCTGAGCGATTGATTCGATCCGATTGTCAGTGGGTAATTCTAAGAGAACGTCGGTCACTACGTCGGATAAATCGAAGAGATCGAGGTCGATGCCGACGTTAGGTTATTTGTTTATCGATATTAATCGACTGATTCATAGTTGTTAGTAATGACGAAGACTTGGTACATCACTTCTCCAAGCTCGATCTCCATCCATCCATCGGGTCGACGTCAAGAACGTCGTCCTCTTTGTCCATAAATATTTTTTTCGTCATCCAAAAAGACAAAATTTTGTTCTTCAGTAGAGCTGATTATTTCGTCAATTAATCCTTCGGTTATTTCTTCTCCATATGTTACTGCACTTGCCCTTTTTAGATTCTCCGGATTTTGTAAATCGAACACCAAAAATGCAGTATACCTAGTGTTATTAATAATTTCTGTTGCATTAACACGTGCTATTATGCATAGGCCCCACACCATTACCTGCACGTGACACAAATAATTTCTATTTTAGGAATAATAATTAATGTCATGAAGAAGAAGTACTAAATGTTTCATGAACGAAGCTAAATTAAATTACATGACACAAAAATGTGATAGAAGATTAAATGGCAATATCTTCCATGTTTGCCAATAAAACTGATTATATCCTCGATGTTTCAATCTAAGGTTGATATGTATATATACAGAGATCTTGTTGTCATTTAGCAAGAAGTTGACGATTAAACTACGCTCGATTGCGCATGGTAAAAAAAACATACATATATAACGGGATCATTTGTTAAGGTGTACGTAGTTTTAATATGACTTAAGCAATCTACCATAACAAGTTTTTTAGAGTTATGAGTTTATGCATATATTAATATATTTTCACTATTTAAATAAATATATTATGTTAGTTCAAATATATCAATTAGCCATTTGTTTGATATGTATGAGAGTTTGTTCCATATTTTAGTTTGAATGCCCCCATGTTAATTGTGAATTGATATACATTTTAATTTTTTATTTGTTTACAGAGAATATGTTTTCATTTTTAAATATTTGAGGAGAATTTATGATATTTGATGATAAGTTAAAAAGAAAATATGTAAATTTGAGGTTATACGTTTTATCTAATTCATATTCACCCCTATTATAATCTAGTCTTAATTCCGGGTCGTAAGAATTTAGTCTATTTAATATGGTATTAGAGTAATGTCATCAAACGTTGTATTAGTCTATATTAACTCGTATAATATACTTCTGCTTCATCAAGTGACATACATTCATCACTGATGGAAGCTTTCCAGTTATTAATGGAGAATCAAATAAATGAGCTGGAAGAGAAGAACAACCTGCAGTTGAAGAAACTAAAGGAAGAATTGGCAGATCCAACAACTTACAGTTGAAGAAGTTGCATCAAGAATTGGCAGAGACCAACAGGCAACAGCTGGAAAGCTCACATCTCTTAACTGCAGAAACTATCAAGAAATCCATAGATAGTTTTCCCCTGCCAGAAGATCATTCAACACAGTTGCTGCAAAGTTTTGTTGAAGTAAGCAGAAATGTAGAAGATGTGAAGGCTGATGTAAATCACCTTCATACTGCTTTACAGAGAGCTGAACACAAGATTGCTGATTTAATTGAAAACTTCATCAAAATCAGTGACGAGGAAAAAGCTATCAATGTTGGACAGTTGCAGGAGGTTAACAAAGCTGGTGATGTTATCCATGACGAACTTTCCACCATGCAACTAAACATTGACTGCCTGAATGACAAAAATGACACCATCAGCGCAACTCTTCGTCATTTAATTCCCAGCCATGATGTAGCTAATCAGAATATCAAAGCTTTATGTGCTGCTTTGAAGATTCCTACTGTTGCACTTAACTCTGCTGCTGGACCTGAAAATGTCACCAAGTCTGATGATGACAAAAAGGGGGAAGATAAAAGGGAGGAACGAACAAAGGAAACTGCTGCTGTTGTCGAAGCTAAGAAGACCGATGAAGCTGCTAAACCTGGAGTGGTTGAAGGCAAAGAGACATCTGCTGAAGTTTCTAAGGAAAAAGCCACGTCTGCTGAAGACAAAGCTGCTTCCAAGGATTCTGATGAAGACAAATCAGAGCCTTTCACTTAGGTAAATGATGAAGAAAGGATCAAAAGAAGAGTAGAGGAGGCCACAAAAGAGCAAGAACTGAAAGAAAAGATGGAAGCTGCTAGGTCAAATCTATTTTCAGATGAGGATGCTGATGAAGATAAAAAAGATGATGAAGAATCATCTTATGAATACGAAGAAGTGTTAGAAGGATCTGATGAAGAAGCTGATAGTTAGGATATATAAATCTTTTTGTAATCAGTTTACTTTATCTATTCTTCAGACATCTCATCGGATAAACTTGTACTTGTAATATTTTTCACATTAATAAAAGTCAAGTTTACTTCAACACATTTTTTCTATCTCAGAAAATTTTGAGGATTACAATCTTTAGTATAGGTATTAATAGGTACTTAGCTGAAGTTTTGTCATCATCAAAAGGGGGGAATTGTTGGATAAGGATGAAGATGAAGAGCACTGAAGACAATTAGTAAAGGGAGGTTTTGATGAATTCCAAAACTTCAAATCTGCTAAGTAAGGATTAACTTAGCTAATGCCCTTTCGAAGAATTTTTGACTAAGTAAAGAAGATATCAGAAGAGTCAAAAATCAAGGTCCAAGATTACTGATCTGATGAAGGAAAGAAATCAGACTGATGAAGATCAGCCGACTCAAATCAGATTTGTTCAAGTTTGGGATCAACTTAGTTCGCCATCAGACATGTACTTTCGTCAGCCATGTGGAAAGGATCATAAAGTAATCCCAACGGTAATAAATGCCCTGGAAGTAATAAATGATGAAGTACAAGGCTATTTAAGACAAATAATTGAAGAAATGCTTCGCATCAGCTGGGTGCATTTAATGCTGCCTGCAGAAAAGTACTGTTGATAGTACGAACAGCTGCAGAGAGCCGTTCGCGGAAATTAAGGACCAGAACTCGAGGAATTTGAATCTTGTCTCTCTTCAATGGACATTTTTCAAACCTCAAGTATAAATAGCTGAGAGAGACGAAGAGATAAACAACAACACAATCTCTGAGAAAATTTCCGAAGCAAAATCTCTTTAAGTCTCAAGAACAACTCACTCATCAGCTTAGTCATTTGTTGACAAAAGCAGAGTTGAAGAACAACAAAAAATAAATCTTCTGAGTGATTTTGTAATCGTGAGTGTTGTGAGAAGTGTAGATAAATTATGAAATCTTGAACAACAAACATAAGTATAGTCATCAACTTGTGAATCATTCGAGATTGGATCACTCTTAGTGACATTGAAATCTAGGAACCTTTATCAATCGAATCAAAGTATTGTGTCTTTATTCATTTCGCCTTTATGTGTTTAAACAAACTACAAACTCACCACTTTTAATCATTTAAGTTCTCGTAGGATATTTGAATAGAACTTGATAATTATTAGTTAGATTCCTCGTGGGTTCGACACCCTTTATCACTTTATTACTTGCATACGACCGTATACTTGCGCATTTACGTACTCGTGTTTGGAGCGTAATAAGTTTTTGGCGCCGTTGCCGGGGAGTTGTAACGATTATTTCCAACTTATATTCTTGTGTATCTTAGCTTGAATTTGTTATTTACCTTGTGATCTTTGTATTCATAGGTGCCTTTCTCTTAGTGTATGCCAAGAGCTTCGTCATCACCCCTAGCTCTTGTTGATCCGGAGATTGAGAGGACTTTTCGAAAGCGAAGAAAAGCAAGGAAAAAGAAGGATAAATCTCTACCCATGGACGATGAAGGAGTTAATCCGGCTATGGTGAACCCTTTACAAGTTGCTCCCGAAGAACCAAATAATAGGAATCGGCCTATTAATGAGTATGGTACACTTAAGCTGGATGAGCTCGGTTCTTGCATTATCAGACCTACAATTACGGCACTTAACTTTGAGCTTAAGCCGGTTATGTTCAACATGGTAAATGCCGCGGGTCAATTTGAAGGTCATTCTAGTGAAGATCCTCACGCTCACTTGAGGAAGTTTATGATGATTAGTGATTCATTCATCATTGCGGGTGTAACAAATGATGCGTTGAGGTTGATGCTATTCCCTTATTCATTGAGAGACCTCGGAAAGGATTGGTCGGATTCTTTACAACCCCAATCAATAAATACTTGGGAAGATCTAACGGGGAAGTTCTTGAGGAAGTTTTTCCCTCTCCCGAAGACTACAAAATTGAGGAATGATATTCTAGGCTTCCGGCAATTAGATCAAGAATCTTTATATGAAGCCTGGGAGAGATTCAAAGAGTTATTAAAGAAGTGTCAACACCATGGCATAGCCGAGTATATTTTGATGCAAACATTTATAATGGCTTGCACGGATCTACTAGAGCTCTCGTTGATGCCACCGCGGGGGGTGCTATGCTTTCCAAGTCCTATGATGAATCGTGGGAAACTCTTGACACCATGGTTTATAACAATCATTCATGGACGTCCGAAAGAGGAACTTCCGCTAAATCTATTCCCAGGAGACTCGAATTGGATGCTATCACGGCATTAAGTGCCCAAATGGCGATCTTGAGCAACAAAGTGGACAAGCTTGGCCAAAAGCCGGAAGTATTACAACAAGTACAATCCATGCCACCTAGTTGTGTGACGTGTGGGGGAGCTCATACTTATGATATGTGTCCCGGAAATCCCGAGGCGGTGAATTACCTTGGGAACAATTATAGAAACAATCAAGGACATGCCCCCTATCCCTATCAAAACAATAACTACATTCCTCATTGGCAAAAGCATCCAAATTTCTCTTGGAGTAATCCCAACAATGCCCAACAACAACCATATCAAGGAGGTCATCAATCCTCCGCTCCCCCCGGATTTCAAGATCGACAAAAGCAACCCGTAGAGTCGAAGCCTTCGTGGGAAGATGCATTTGGTGATTTCATGAAACATACCACCAAATATATGGTAGCCAATGACTCTAAGTTGCAAGATGTCTTCAAAAATCAACAAGAACATTCGGTAGCTTTGAGAAACCTTCAAACTCAAATGGGGCAAGTCTCACAAGCCTTAAGTGCAAGACCTCAAGGAGCTTTGCCAAGCACAACCGAGTCACCTAATCAAGGCTCGAATGAACATTGCAAGGCTATTTCCTTAAGGAATGGAAAGAGGTATGAAGGTCCGGCTATGCCTAATGAAAATCCAATGGAAGCCGAGGAGACTCAAAGTGGAAGTAAGGAGTCTTTGGTTGAAGAAGTGGATTCGGGAAAGGAGGTATCTAAAGAACCAATCATTTCAACGCCAATTCCGGCAAGTATACCAACTCCTCCATTCCTTCAAAGATTCCAAAAGAAAAAGGATGAAAAACAATTTGAAAAATTCTTAATATCTTGAAGCAATTGCATATAAACATCCCTCTAGTGGAAGCTTTCGAGCAAATGCCTAAGTACGTCAAGTTTATGAAAGACGTGCTATCAAAGAAAAGAAGATTGGGGGAATTTGAGACGGTTGCACTAACCGAGGAATGTAGTGCTATCTTGCAAAACAAATTACCTCCAAAGCTCAAGGATCCGGGGAGTTTCACTATCCCGTGTACTATTGGTGATAAGTATTTTGGAAGAGCTCTTTGTGATTTGGGAGCTAGCATCAATCTTATGCCTAAATCTATCTTCCAAAAGCTTGGAATCGGAGAAGCACGACCTACTACGGTTTCTTTGCAACTTGCCGACCGTTCCATCACTTATCCGGAAGGATAAATCGACGATGTCTTGGTAAGAGTTGATAAATTCATTTTCCCCGTCGATTTTATTGTTCTTGATTATGAGACGGATGTCAATGTGCCTATCATACTTGGGAGACCATTTTTAGCTACGGGTAGAGCTTTGATTGATGTGCAAAAAGGTGAACTCACCATGAGAGTACATGATGAAGAAGTGAAATTCGATGTCTTTAATGCTATGAGATACCCGGATGATGAGGAAGAAATCTCTTCCATTTGTATGATTGATTCATTGGTAGCTAATACATTCGAGGAGAATCACTACGAAAATCTAATTGAGGGAGCTATCTTGAATAAACTTGATGAAGAAATCGAGGAAATGGCTCAAGTAATCTCACAATTGGAAGCTAATTCGGTTGGGGAGAACTATAGAAAAAGATTTGAATCTCTTGACTTGCCGTTTTCAAACCCCAAGCCATTGAAATCTTCTATTGAGGAGCCTCCAATCTTGGAGTTGAAACCACTTCCATCTCATTTGAACTATGCTTATTTGGGAGATTCTTCTACTTTGCTGGTTATTATTGCGGCCGACTTGACGGATACTCAAAGGGGGAAATTGTTGAGAGTTCTCAAGTGTCATAAGAAAGCCATCGGGTGGACTATTGCCGACATCAAAGGGATTAGTCCCACCTTTTGTATGCATAAGATCAACTTGGAGGACAATTTCAAGGAGTCCGTTGAGCACCAAAGAAGATTGAACCCAATTATGAAAGAGGTGGTTAAAAAGGAAATAATTAAATGGTTAGATTTCGGGATTGTTTTTCCTATCTCCGATAGCAAATGGGTGAGTCCGGTTCAATGTGTTCCAAAGAAGAGTGGTATGACGGTGATAACCAATGAAAAGAACGAGTTAATACCTTCTAGAACGGTTACCGGGTGGAGAGTATGCATGGACTACCGAAAACTGAACCAAAATACGAAGAAAGATCATTTTCCGTTGCCTTTCATTGATCAAATGTTGGATAGACTAGCGGGAAGAGCTTTCTATTGCTTTTTGGATGGATATTTGGGTTTCAATCAAATCTTCATCGCCCCTGCGGATCAAGAGAAAACAACTTTCACATGTCCGTATGAGACGTTTGCTTTTAGAAGAATGCCTTTCGGCTTGTGTAATGCTCCCGCTACTTTTCAAAGGTGTATGATGGCTATCTTCACCGATATGATCGAGAAGTTCGTAGAAGTCTTCATGGATGACTTTCTATCTTTGGGGATTCATTTGATGAATGCTTGGGTAATCTAAGCAAAGTGCTTCAAAGGTGCGAAGAAACGAACTTGGTATTGAATTGGGAGAAGTGCCATTTTATGGTTAAAGAAAGCATCGTCTTGGGCCACAAGATCTCAAGCAAGGGTATCGAGGTTGATAGAGCAAAAATTGAAGCAATAGAGAAGCTACCTCCACCTATATCCGTGAAGGGAATTCGAAGTTTCCTTGGGCATGCGGGTTTTTATAGAAGGTTTATCAAAAACTTCTCACAAATTTCCAAACCGTTATGCAATTTATTGGAGAAAGACGTTCCCTTTTTCTTCACGGATGAATGCTTCCAAGCCTTCATAACTTTGAAGCAAATGCTAATCTCGGCACCGATTGTTGTGGCACCGGACTGGAGTTTACCCTTCGAAGTAATGTGCGATGCGAGTGATATAGCGGTTGGGGCTGTTCTGGGACAAAGGCAAAACAGGATTTTCCATTCCATATATTATTCTAGCAAGACTTTGAACGACGCGCAACTGAACTATACAGTTACGGAAAAGGAGCTTTTAGCGGTGGTGTTTGCCTTTGATAAATTCCGAGCTTATTTGGTTGGTACTAAGGTGGTAGTCTACACGGATCATTCGGCCATTAGAAACTTGATGGTGAAGAAAGATGCAAAACCCCGACTAATCCGTTGGATCCTATTGCTTCAAGAATTTGATTTGGAGATCAAAGATAGGAAAGGGTCCGAAAATCAAGTTGCCGACCACTTATCAAGGCTCGAGAACGCAAAAGCTGAGGAAGATCCCGAACTCATCAATGAAGTCTTTCCGGATGAACAACTCTTTGCCCTCGCACTATCTCCAACCCCATGGTACGCCGACTATCTTAATTATCTGGTATGTGGTTTACTACCTCCTGACTTTACTTATCAACAAAAGAAAAGGTTTTTACATTATGTAAAGAGTTTTGTATGGGATGAGCCATTTCTTTTTAAGATTTGTGTAGATAGGGTCATTAGGAGATGCATTCCCGAGGAGGAAACACACGCAATTCTAAAGGATTGCCATGCCGCACCTTATGGAGGACATTTCAAGGGAGATCGTACGGCAACAAAAGTGTTGCAATCGGGATTCTATTGGCCTACCTTATTCAAAGATGCGCACAGGTTCGTTTCCCAATGTGATCGGTGCCAAAGGGTAGGTAGTATTTCCCAAAGAAATGAGACGCCACTAACCACCATTCTTGAAGTGTAGTTGTTTTGATGTATGGGGAATAGACTTCATGGGACCTTTTGTACCTTCTAAAGGGAACCAATACATTTTGGTGGCCGTAGACTATGTTTCCAAGTGGGTCAAGGCAAGCGCGTTTCCCACGGACGATTCGAAAGCAGTCATGGGTTTTATAAAGAAGAATATCTTCAGTCGCTTTGGCACACCAAGAGCAATAATAAGTGACGGCGGTTCTCACTTTTGTAACCGTTGGCTTGATGTTCTTTTGGCGAAATATGGAGTGAAGCACAAGGTGACGACTGCGTATCACCCGCAGGCAAATGGGCAAGCCGAGATATCAAACCGTGAAATAAAAAGTATCTTGGAAAAGACGGTAGCTCCTAACAGAAAAGACTGGTCGCTAAGACTTGATGATGCTCTATGGGCTTATCGTACCGCATACAAAACACCAATCGGGATGTCTCCTTATAAGCTTGTGTTCGGAAAATCTTGCCATCTACCGTTGGAGTTGGAACACAAGGCTTATTGGGCTGTCACGAAGCTAAACATGGATGCAAGTCTAGCCGGAGAAAAACGGCTGTTCCAACTGAATGAACATGATGAATTTCATTTGGAAGCTTATGTGAATGCCAATCTCTATAAGGAAAAGATGAAAAAATGGCACGATCGACGTATAGTGGAAAGGAAATTCGAACCAGGCCAATAAGTGCTACTCTTTAATTCTAGGCTTCGATTATTTCCCAGAAAACTCAAGTCTCGTTGGTCGGGACCCTTTCAAGTTGTTGAAGCGTTTCCCTATGGAGCCGTGGAGGTTTCTGATCCCTCAACCGGAAAAAATTCAAAGTGAATGGTCAGCGCCTCAAACACTATTGGGGCGGAGAATTTGAAAGGAATAGGACCTCCGTGGTCCTATCGTGAAGATATCATACCGTATCCAAGTCAAGCTCATGACTATAAACAAGCGCTTCTCGGGAGGCAACCCGGGCCTATTGCTTTATTGTTTTGTGTTTTGTGTTTTGTGTTGTTTTTGTGTTCGTTTTTTATTTTTGTTTTGCGTTTTGTGTTGTAGGTAAACGAGCACGCATTTGGATCGAAGATTGACAAGCACAAATCGAGCAAGGTCAAGCGAATGAACTATGGGTCGTGTACGTCATTAGGTGAGTGGTTCAAATAAAAAAAATATATATATAATAAAGAGGGGAAATAACCTCGCCGCCGCGAGCTGTAAGCTCGCCGCGGCGAGGCAGAGGCCGTAAGCTACGGCACAAACCTCGCCGCGGCGAGGGCGAGGCAGTGCCCAGAAACTTACGGCACAAACCTCGCCGCGGCGAGGTCTGACCTCGCCGCCAGAAAATTTAAATTAAACCCCCCCCTAAACCCGAGCCCTCACTCTCATTCACACACTCCTCTCTCAAAATAACCTCTCTCTCCCGCTCGCTCGCCTCTCACTCTCAATCTCTAAAACAACTCTCTCAATCTTTAATCTACTCACACAATCACCCATCCCTCTCTCAATTAAATCAACAATAGCAACAATATCACCCCCAAATCTCCCCCAAATCTCTCAACCACACCAACTCCGAAAATTCAACCAAAGGATTCGAAATTCAACAAGGTATGAGTGGCTCGACTTTTCTTTTGATTTTGTTGAATTGATATGGTGTATTGGTGTTGGTAATTGTTGATTATTGTTGGTATTGAAATTTTTGGGTTGAATTTATTGAAAATATCTTGGGGATTTAGTAGAGTGGGAAGTGCACAAAAGGTGTTTGATAAAATGTGTGTGAGAAGTTCTTGCTCATTTTGCTAGTTCTTGATTTTGGTGTTGTCAGAGTATTGATTCATTGATATTGGGTGATTACAACTTGAAGTTTGGGGAAATTGGTGCACTTTGATAGCAAAAAGGGAAGAACACTTTTAAACACAATGACGAAAAAATCAAAAGGCGCAAGTTCAAGTGCACCTCCGAAAAGGAAGAGGGAGCCGAAGGGAAAGAAAAAGGTGGTCGAGGCAGAATACGACACCTACAAGTTCGGTGATGAATCAGCCTGGGATGCTTATAAGAAAGCCATAAGTTGGTCGTTTGTTAAGGAAAGGTTTGTCGACTACGAAAGGGAAGCTTTTCCGTATTTACATGATCGAATTGAAGCAAGGGGTTGGACAGAATTCCTGAAACGACCATCTCCGGATACCTTCGACGGCGATATTGTTAGAGAATTCTACGCAAATTCCAGTTGGACTAGAGAAAACGGTATCACATACGTGAGGGGTACGGAGGTCATGTTCGATCCGGACACTATCAATGCTTATTACGGGATAGAATGGCCTGCTAACCGAAGGGCTGAATCTGTTGAAGATAAGCGGGGGTATACTTTGGATCAAATGAAAGAGTACATTACCCTGCCAGGCACAGTAGTTCGTGGTATACCAAAGGTGGCACGCAACCGGTTAACTCCGGAAGCAAAAGCTTGGACATTAGTCTTGCTTTCGCACTTCCGTCCTACCACGTTTAACACAAGCTACGGTGAGGATCGCATCCCCTTACTCTATTCACTCACCCGTCGGCGTTCCCTCAATGTAGGTTGGGTAATATATGAGGTGCTCGAGGAAACCATTTCGAGAACGAATTATAACAGCAGGAGTTTTTTGTTTCCGCACCTCATAGACGGATTATGTAGAGAGGCAAGGGTTGACTTTGAAGAAGTTGGTGAAGTCATTAAGTTGCCTACCCCGATCAACATATTAGCTATCTGCAGGACCTTGCAGTTGGACTATACGAGTCCTTACAACAATAAAACTTACTTGTACAGTCAGGCTGAACCAGAGGATCAGGCAGAACCTGAGGATCAACCGGATCAAGAGGGTAGGGATGGACAGGAAGAGGCACAGGTTGATGAGCAACCAAGCGGTCAGGCGCAGATAGGAACCAGAGATGATATTGGCAGATTGATTCAGCTTGTTCAAGCCATGAGTAACAGGCAAGATGTCATGATTGATAGGCAAGACCAGCTGGCTCGGTATGTTTATGCTATGAAAGATAGGGATGATGCTGTGTACCGAACATTGCTCGGAGACGACCGGTACAATGCCCTTCCCCAGAATACTTTTCCAGAGCGTATCAATTTGCCTCCACAGCCTCCGATGGATCAAGAAGACGAGCTACATTTTGATGATGCAGAAGAGCGTGCACTCAATGCGCGAAACCGTTGAAGACAAGAGCAACCACGGGATGCTTACAAAAAGGGACGTTGGTTTTAAATTTACGCAGTCCCGTCGGTTTCTATTGATCTTACAATGTTTTATTCTATTTTTCGTCTTGTACTGTTTTGCTACTTCGCTCTTTTGAGACATTAGCTTGTTTACTTGTTTCAACTTACAATTTGTACTTGTTGAACTTATTTAGAGCCGTGCTCGCTCGCTTACCGTTTCGTTTCGTTTCATTTTGTTTTGTTTTGTTTTGTTTTGCTTTTGTTTTGTCATGTTGTACCTTATTCCGTCACTCTCAATTCACACAATGAGGACATTGTGCATTTTAAGTTTGGGGGAGTAAGGTCATTTATTGCATGCTAGGTCGACCCGCCAAAATTTTTCAAATTCTTATTATTTTTTGAACATGCTCTACAAAGTTCAAAGACACATTGGCAATGGCTATGATTATATTTAAAGTGGATAACGAACTTTAGCGATAATAGGATCTAGGACTCCTTTTGCTTAACTTAAAATCGCTCCAATATTTAGCTTGGAAATTAAATGTAAAAAGAGCATAAATGGCCTAAGTTTGGGGGAGTAAACCATTTTCGAGAATGAAAGACTTTTAAACACCTAACTCTTAAAAGAAATGAGTAGAGAAGTTGCTAAAATGTACGCACTTCTAAGAGATAAAAGAAAGGCTAAGCCTTCAATTGCTAGTTTTCATTGATCATTTTTGGTAATTACTCTATTTCATTGCTTTAGTGCAAAAGTTGTAATAGAAAGAAAAGAGTGGAGCTAGTAGCCCACAAAAGCAAAATTGCATAAAGTTCGCCATTAGTGCAAGTATCGTATCGCAATATTCTTGTAAAGCACAAAGTGCTATGTTATTATTGTAAATCAAAAGAAAAGCAAAGAATGGTGAGAAAAGAGTTAGGAGCTAAAATCGTCAATTGACTCAAGAATAGGGACAACACTCTTAAATTACCTATAACTTAGTCCCGTGAAGTGATTTGAGCATTAAGTTTGCAGTCTACGGCTAGGAGGGATTCTTTGTTAAGCATTAGAAACCCATGCAAATAGAACCGATGATTTTGACCTATCGGGAATTATTCA
Organism: Penstemon barbatus; assembly: GCA_003313485.2. Classification (NCBI taxonomy): domain Eukaryota; kingdom Viridiplantae; phylum Streptophyta; class Magnoliopsida; order Lamiales; family Plantaginaceae; genus Penstemon; species Penstemon barbatus. The sequence goes on along the minus strand of CM064878.1, from coordinate 27,392,640 downwards.
CTTAAGATAGAATCTAGCCAAAAGCCATCACACACACACGTGGAGCTTGTTTTGAGAATAATTCGAACGTGTTAAGCTTTGGTGATTTGATATCAAGCATGCTTGTTTTGTTTTTGTTTTGTTTTCTTTGCTCGAGGACGAGCAAATGTTTAAGTTTGGGGGTGTTGATAACGCCGTGAAAACGTCGTTATTACTCATCTCTTTAAGCCCAAAACATCTTGTTTTGATCCGAGTTTTCGTGTGTCATTGCGTGTTTGTCGCGTCTTTTGTGCTCTAGGCCCTTTGTTAGGCCTTTGTTCGTTTTTCGTGTTTTGTTCGTGTTTTTACCTTGTTTGTCGGTGATTTGCAGGATTTGACGCATTGAAGCACTTCCGGAACATTTCGTGCGCGAATTGCAAGTTCCTATCGACCTCGAGAAGGACCTAACGTCCTTAGAAGTCAAAGAAATGAAGTAATCGGGCAAGCTAAACCTCGCCGCGGCGAGGTGGAGGCTCGCTGCGGCGAGCTTGTGCAGAAAAAGCCACCTTACCTAAGGCATAAACCTCGCCGCGGCGAGGTGGAGGCAGAAAACAATATCTTACCTACGGCATAAACCTCGCCGTGGCGAGGTCTGCTCTGTTTTTCAGCGACTTTTGAGGGCCTTTTTGTATATAGCCCTTCTCCCACTTGTAAATACAATATCCTTTAGGGATCTTTTGGCCTTTGTTACTATAGTTTTTGGGGTAATTTAGGCATGAGTGGGTGATAGTTTGCTAGGTTATAAGGTATAAGGTTAGAAGTTGGAATTCATTACAAAACTCTTACAACTTAGTTCCACTTGAAGAAAAGAAAAATATCTCTTGCCTCCATTGAAAAGAATAATAGTTCTTGCTTGGAGCTTTGGTTGGAAGACTAAAGAAGCTTGAGAGAAGAGTTGTAGTGGCTTCCATTACATAAGCTTATCTCTAACCTTTATATTTATCTTGTACTTATGAATATGTTTAATGTAATGAATGTTTTATTGATAAATATGAGTAGCTAAGCATTTAACTCCTAGGTTTTCACGAAGCTTTGATGGATCTATGATTGAATGATGAATTTATGATTGTTGCTATGCTTACAAGTGTTTGTTAATATAGTTTGAGCCTTTGTCAACTTGTGGTTAGGCCAACCATAGGATGAAATGGATTCATCTTTAATGGCTAGATATAGTTGATTAAAGATTAGATTATAAAACTAGGTTGTGATTTGATTTTAGGATAGAAATATACCTAGGTCATTTCTTGTTCTATTAAGGTTTGGGAACAAAAGCATCATTTAAGCTTAATCGATATGAGATACCCGGACGACGAGGAAGAAATCTCTTCCGTTTGTATGATTGATTTATTGGTAGCCAGTACATTTGAGGAGGATCACTACGAGAATCTAATCGAAGGATCTATCTTGAATAAACTTGATGAAGAAATCGAGGAAATGGCTCAAGTCATTTCACAATTGGAAGCTAACTCGGTTGGGGAGAACTTTAGAAAGAGATTTGAATCTCTTGATTTGCCCTTGTCAAACCCCAAGCCATTGAAATCATCTATCGAGGAGCCTCCAATCTTGGAGTTGAAACCACTTCCACCTCATTTGAACTATGCCTACTTGGGAGATTCTTCTACTTTGTCGGTTATTATTGCGGCGGACTTAACGGATATTCAAAGGGAGAAACTATTGAGAGTTCTCAAAAGCTACAAGAAAGCCATCGGGTGGACTATTGCCGACATCAAAGGGATTAGTCCCACTTTTTGTATGCATAAAATCAACTTGGAGGACAACTTCAAAGAGTCCGTTGAGCATCAAAGAAGACTGAATCCCATCATGAAAGAATGGTCAAGAAGGAAATAATCAAATGGTTGGATTCCGGAATCGTTTTTCCTATTTCCGATAGCAAATGGGTGAGTCCGGTTCAATGTGTTCCAAAGAAAAGTGGAATGACGGTGATAACCAATGAAAAGAATGAGTTAATACCTTCTAGAACGGTCACCGGGTGGAGAGTATGCATGGACTACCGAAAACTGAACCAAAATACGAAGAAAGATCATTTTCCGTTGCCTTTCATTGATCAAATGTTGGATAGACTAGCGGGAAGAGCTTTCTATTGCTTTTTGGATGGATATTCGGGTTTTAATCATATCGTCATCGCCCCCGCGGATCAAGAGAAAACTATGTTCACATGTCCGTATGGGACATTTGCTTTTAGAAGAATGCCTTTCGGCTTATGCAATGCTCCCGCTACTTTTCAAAGGTGCATGATGGCTATCTTCACCGATATGATGGCTATCTTCACCGATACGATCGAGAAGTTCGTAGAAGTCTTCATGGATGACTTCTCTATCTTTGGGGATTCATTTGATGAATGCTTGGGTAATCTAGAGAAAGTGCTTCGAAGATGTGAAGAAACGAACTTGGTATTGAATTGGGAGAAATGCCATTTCATGGTAAAAGAAGGCATTGTCTTGGGTCACAAGATCTCGAGCAAGGGTATAGAGGTGGATAAAGCAAAAATCGAAACAATTGAGAAACTACCTCCACCTATATCCGTGAAAGGAATTCGGAGTTTTCTTGGGCACGCGGGCTTCTATAGAAGGTTTATAAAAGACTTCTCCAAAATTTCAAAGCCTTTGTGCAATTTATTGGAGAAAGATGTTCCTTTTATCTTCACGGACCAATGCATGGAAACATTCACGACTTTGAAGAAAATGCTAATCTCGGCACCATTGTCGTAGCACCGGACTGGAATTTACCTTTCGAAGTAATGTGCGACGCGAGTGATATAGCAGTTGGAGCTGTTTTGGGACAAAGGGAAAGCAAATTTTTCCATTCTATCTAGTACGCTAGCAAGACACTGAACGACGCCCAAATGAACTACACAGTTACTGAAAAGGAACTTTTGGCGGTGGTGTTTGCTTTTGATAAATTCCGAGCCTATTTGGTTGGTACAAAGGTGATAGTTTACACGGATCATTCGGCTATTCGATACTTGATGACAAAGAAAGATGCGAAACCCCGATTAATCCGTTGGATCTTATTGCTTCAAGAATTTGATTTGGAGATCAAGGATAGAAAAGGGTCCGAAAATCAAGTAGCCGATCACTTATCTAGGCTTGAGAATGCCAAAGCTACGGAGGATCTCAAGATTATTAACGAATCTTTTCCGGAAGAACAACTCTTTGCCCTCGCACTATCTCCAACTCCATGGTACGCCAACTATGTGAATTATCTGGTATGTGGCTTACTACCCCCTGATTTTACTTATCAACAAAAGAAAAGGTTTTTACATTATGTAAAGAGTTTTGTATGGGATGAGCCGTTTCTTTTTAAGATTTGTGCAGACAGGGTCATAAGGAGGTGCATTCCCGAGGAGGACACACATGCAATTCTAAAAGATTGCCATGCCGCACCCTATGGAGGATATTTCAAAGGAGATCGTACGGCTGCAAAGGTGTTTCAATCGGGATTCTATTGGCCTACCTTATTCGAAGATGCGCACATGTTCGTGTCCCAATGTGATCGGTGGCAAAGGGTTGGAAGCTTTTCCAAAGAAATGAGACGCCACTAACGACTATTCTTGAAGTGGAGTTGTTCGATGTATGGGGAATTGACTTCATGGGACATTTGTTACCTTATAACGGGAACCAATATATTTTGGTGGCCGTTGATTATGTTTCCAAGTGGGTCGAGGCAAGTGCGTTTCCCAAGGACGATTCAAAAGCAGTCATGAGCTTTATAAAGAAGAATATTTTCAGTCGCTTTGGCACACCAAGGGCGATGATAAGTGACGGCAGTTCTCACTTTTGTAACCGTTGGCTTGACGTTCTTTTGGCGAAATATGGAGTGAAACACAAGGTGACGACTTCGTATCACCCGCAAGCTAATGGGCAAGCCGAGATATCCAACCGTGAAATAAAGAGTATCTTGGAAAAGACGGTATCTCCTAACCGGAAAGATTGGTCGCTGAGACTTGACGATGCTCTATGGGCTTATCGTACCGCGTACAAGACGCCAATCGGGATGTCTCCCTATAAGCTTGTGTTCGGAAAATCTTGCCATCTACCGTTGGAATTAGAGCACAAAGCTTATTGGGCCGTCAAGAAGCTAAATATGGATGCAAGTTTAGCCGGAGAAAAACGGTTGTTCCAATTGAATGAGCTAGACGAATTTCGGTTGGAAGCTTATGAGAATGCCAAGCTCTATAAGGAAAGGATGAAAAAATGGCACGATCGACGTATAGTGGAAAGGAAGTTCGAACCAGGCCAACAAGTGCTACTCTTCAATTCGAGGCTTCGATTGTTTCCCGGAAAACTCAAGTCACGTTGGTCGGGACCATTTCTAGTTGTTGAAGCATTTCCCTATGGAGCCGTAGAAATTTCCGATCCCTCAACCGGACATAAATTCAAGGTGAATGGCCAGCGCCTCAAACACTATTGGGGCGGAGAATTTGAAAGGAATAGGACTTCTGTGGTCCTATCGTGAAGCTATCATATCGTATCCAAGTCAAGCTCACGACTATAAACAAGCGCTTCTCGGGAGGCAGCCCGAGCCTATTGTTTTTTGTTTGTTTTGTGTTTGTGTTTTGTGTTGTTTTTGGGTTCGTTTTTGTTTTCGTTTTGCGTTTTGTGTTGTAGGTAAATGAGCGCGCACGAAAAATCGAGGATTAACAAGCATAATTCGAGTGAGATCGAGCGAACTAACCATGGATTGAGAACGACCAAAGGTGAGAAGTTGGATTATTTGATCGTGTAAAAAAATAAGAAGTTGGAAAAAATTTCTGTCCAACCTCGCCGCCACGAGCTCAAAGCTCGCGGCCGCGAGATGTTGGCAGAAACTTTCTGCCCCAACCTCGCGGCCGCGAGCTTCCACCTCGCCGCCGCGGAGTCTGGGCAGAAAGTTTCTGCCCAGGTCTCGCGGTCGCGAGGTTGTACCTCGCGGCCGCGAGACGTTTTAAAAAAAAAAAAGAAATTTTTTTTTCCTCTCAAATAACTCCCTCACCTTCTCAAATTCAAATATACACTAAAAAACAAACTCTCTTCTCACACATTCTACGGCTCTCAATCTCCCTCTCATAAAACTCCCTCAAATCTTCCCAAACTCACACAATCATTCAACCCTCCTTTACTCTCAATCATCCAAATCACCAAATCAACCCAAAAAGAGCAAAAATTCACAATACCAAGAAGTCCTATAATTAAAACAAGAAGTCCTTAGGCTGAAACTCTTTTCATTGCTTGAGAAAAATTACAAAAGTCCTATAATTAAAACAAAAAGACAAAAGATAACAAGAAGAAGTTAATCCTAAACATTCTTCCTAATTTTTCTCAAATAACTTCAACTTAATTTTCTCAAGATAACTAATTTTAATACGAAGAGCTTCATTCCTCAGCCAATTGACTATAATTGACGAGCTCATGGAAGTTCATTGGTCAATGGCCTATCAATAAATCGATTGGTGTATCGGGGCTTAAATCGAACAACGATATGCTGACATGGGATGAAATGAATACCACATTTGAGGTGCCACCCTATGCCAATTCCACAGACGCACCTCGTCTCGATTAACCCCGGCACAATAGGGGTATGCACAATGTTATTCATATTCGTAAATATCACATAATTGGAACGAATATTGTTCGGGTCGTTGGTGAAAATGTCAACCCCCACGTTGTTTTCCATTCGACCCCAATGAATACTGCAGACGTTACATATTAGTCGCCCATAACGATACACATCCATGTAAGTCCTCACCTTGAGTGAAAAAGTATGTTTACTTAATTAAATGATAGAAGACACATTATCCGGTCACCTGGGTCTGTTATATTCGCAAAGCTCTGTTTACTTATTTATGCTCATTCCTCGGCCAGCTGGGTACTGCGCATCTATTAATTAAATGATAGAAGAAGACACATTATTTTTTATTCCTAACCTTTATCTTTATCTTGTACTTATGATCATGTTGAATGTAATGAATATTTTGTTGATAAATATGAGTAGCTAAGCATTTAACTCCTAGGTTTTCTTGAAGCTTTGATTGATCTATGATTGAATGATGAATTTATGATTGTTGCTATGCTTACAAGTGTTTGTTAATCTAGTTTGAGCCTTTGTCAACTTGTGGTTAGGCCAACCATAGGATGGAATGGATTGATCTTTAATTGCTAGACATAGTTGATTAAAGATTAGATTATGAAACTAGGTTGTGATTTGATTTTAGGATAGGAATATACCTAGGTCATTTCATGTTCTTATAAGGTTTGAGAATTAAAGCATCACTTGACTTAATCCTTTTAGACATAAATTGGATTAGCCTATGTTGGTAGGTCCGGTCGATATCGGAAGATACGTATGAATAAATTATGAAATCTTGAACAACAAACATAAGTATAGTCATCAACTTGTGAATCATTAGAGATTGGATCACTCTTAGTGACATGGAAATCTAGGAACTTTTATCAATAGAATCAAAGTATTGTGTCTTTATTCATTTTGCCTTTATGTGTTTAAACAAACTACAAACTCACCACTTTTAATCATTTAAGTTCTCGTAGGATATTTGAATAGAACTTGATAATTATTCGTTAGATTCCTCGTGGGTTCGACACCCTTTATCACTTTATTACTTGCATACGACCGTATACTTGCGCGTTTACGTACTCGTGTTTGGAGCGTAACAAGTTTTTGGCGCCGTTGCCGGGGAGTTGTAACGATTATTGCCAACTTATATTCTTGTGTATCTTAGCTTGAATTTATTATTTACCTTGTGATCTTTGTATTCATAGGTGCCTTTCTCTTAGTGTATGCCAAGAGCTTCGTCATCACCCCTAGCTCTTGTTGATCCGGAGATTGAGAGGACTTTTCGAAAGCGAAGAAAAGCAAGCAAAAAGAAGGGTAAATCTCTACCCATGGACGATGAAGGAGTTAATCTGGCTATGGTGAACCCTTAACAAGTTGATCCCGAAGAACCAAATAATAGGAATCGGCCTATTAATGAGTATGGTACACCTAAGCTGGATGAGCTCGGTTCTTGCATTATCAGACCTACAATTACGGCACTTAACTTTGAGCTTAAGCCGGTTTGTTCAACATGCTAAATGCCGCGGGTCAATTTGGAGGTCATTCTAGTGAAGATCCTCACGCTCACTTGAGGAAGTTTATGATGATTAGTGATTCATTCATCATTGCGGGTGTAACAAATGATGCGTTGAGGTTGATGCTATTCCTTTATACATTGAGAGACCTCGGAAAGGATTGGTTGGATTCTTTACAACCCCAATCAATAAATACTTGGGAAGATGTAACGGGGAAGTTCTTGAGGAAGTTTTTCCCTCCCCCGAAGACTACAAAATTGAGGAATGATATTCTAGGCTTCCGGCAATTAGATCAAGAATCTTTATATGAAGCTTGGGAGAGATTCAAAGAGTTGTTAAAGAAGTGTCAACACCACGGCATAGCCGAGTATATTTTAATGCAAACATTTTATAATGGCTTGCACGGACCTAAAGGCAAATTTGTAAAGTGGTCGCCTTGGTATATTCCTGACGATTCTCAAAAACTTTTTTATTACGGGCTTTCCAAATGTGCCAAATGGTAGAAAGAAAAATGAAAGGCCAAGGGTATTCTTGTATGAGCAAGTCATGAAAATTTTGTTTGAGATTCCTTTCAAACCAGTGATAGAGCAAGAGAGTCAGAGGGGGAAATGACCACATCCCAAATCATTTTAGCTTTTGGACAGTTGTAAAACATATGGAACAAATCCTCCCTATTCATACTACATGTAGGACAAAGATCATTAGGGTCTCTATCAAATCTAAGAGCATTATTGTGATAAATGAATAAAAAGAAAAATTTCAACCTAAGGTAACAACCAAGCTTCCAAATCCAAATTGGATGTTCCTACAAGGAGGGAGCCTCATCTAAATGATTATTAAGAGCTATGTAAGCACTTTACAACTTGATTTAACCGGATTTCGTCGGGTCAATTGTATATCAGTGAATTCGTAATATAGGTGGGGATTACGATATTTGTGTATATATATTATGTAGGGCTCTGTTACTTTATTCCGGATGGATCAAACACAAAGAAAAGCAATGATTAAGAACAAGAAGCAAAACCACAAAGAAAGCTTAATAACACTTTAATCTGGAGATTGAAATACTATGAATAATATTGATTCTTATTCAGTAGTAATGCCTTAGGCAGAGAATATATGAGTATCCTTAAAGTAGAGGATTTCGTAGTTGTTTAATACAATGATTAGCCAGGTATTTATACAATGTTTAACCTAGCGTTACATGGAAACATAGTCCTAATAGGACTCGGCCCAATTATCCTTCATGGGTCCGGAGTATCATCTTCTGGTCGAAGAGAGCTGCGTCTTGCCGGGTCTACGAGGGGATCCCGATCTGTTTGGATTGGTCGGATCGACCTTAACTTCTTCATCCGAATCGAGTAATATATAGGGTGCGAAATAGCCCCCATCAGTACTCCCTCACTTCTTCGAGCGTATAGATAATAGAAGCTCGTAGAAGTAGATAGATCTTTACGACTGTTTCTTTTCTATGAATGGAGCCTCGTTAAAAACCTTACTTAAGAAAAAACCCAGTGGGAAAAAATCTTAAATAAGGAAAAGAGTGCTACATATCACAGACAGTCGTTTTATATGTCCAGTTACGGATCGCCACGCGTCTATTCTGGAAACTTTTCATATCCTTCCCTTTTTGGCGGGAATATCAGTAGTTGCCATAAGTTTGAAACGTCATTTCTCATCTTCTTATAAATAGGTGACGTTATAGTTCGCCATTTCTCTTTTATACTTCCTTATAACTCGTACTTATTTTCTTGGTTAGTCGCTCATTACGCTAAGTTTCTCCATTTATCGACCTTCATTCTCCGAGAATAATATATGGCTTCTGTGAGAAGGTCTTCTTCTAGAGAGATTGTCGCCCCCGACAACGAGGAGGATTTGCAATCTAGCGTAACTGATTATGCCATCCCTGTTGAGGATACTTTTAAGGTACGGATCCTTACTGACGCGGATGTGGCGGCCCGAGCCAAAAAGGGCAAAGGTACTGTTCCTCAAGTTTCTGAACCAATTGAGGATGTCGCTTGCGCTTATACGGCGGAGACATTTCCGGAGGTTGCGAATAGTTACATCAAATATTTCCCGGAAGGTTCTGAGATAGTTCTTCCTTCCCCTACTGATAGGGTTACATCTCCCCCGGAGGGATGTCGAGCCTTTTATACGGCTCACTTTAACAGTGGGCTTCGTCTTCCTTTGTCTCCCCTCTTTCTGGAAGTTTTGAAAACTTTTAGTGTGTGCTTGACACAGCTGGTTCCTAATTCCGTTGCTTTTATAGTTTGCTTTTCGGTTTTGATGATCGCCAAGGGGTTTAAACCTTCTTTCCGTAATTTTACACAACTTTTTCGCTTTAACATTTCTAGTTCTTCAAATCGTGGATATTTCTTCGCTAGCCAACGACCTAGCCGAGCAATCTTTGATGCCCCTGTTTCTAGTAATCCCTTATGGAAATCTCATTTCTTCTTTGTTCGTCCTCCGTCTAATCTTCGTTTAGCGGATGGTACGAGTGTCCCTTTTTCATGGGATCATGATTCTAGTTGGATTCCAGGAGGTCGCTCTCCGACTGGTGAACTTGTTCCTGACGATGTACAGTTTGTTGCTGATATCTTCGAATCGCGTGTAAATAAATACCAAAGCGCTCTTCTGATCGGGGAAGCTTTCCTTCGTAAGGCGGGGTTAAGCATTCATAGTTTCCCCATCAATACACCATCTGAACCTCTTGGTTAGTAATTTATTTTATCTTAGTGTAGTGACGATATCATTTATTGGGAAGGTACATAATTTATGATTAATTTCTTTTTCAGCTGATATGGTAGAGAATTCTCGACATTCTTCGAAGGGAAAGATGGTCCTTTCCAAATCTTCTAAATCCGCTGAGAATGCGCCCATCGAGCAGAGGGCGTCCCGAAAAAGGAAGTTGGAGTTAGGCCATGAATCCGAGGAGGACAGAGAGGAATCATCAGAATCTCCTCAGGAGCCCCCTATTCGTCAGGGCACGGGACCTGGTTATCCTCCTCTTTCTCTTAGGACATCTTTAGGTGTTCGAGGATGTCATTCCTGGTCGAAACCTCATCCAACTAATAACCCAGTCGATAGGAAGAGGACTTATTATGGACGTTCCGGCCAGGATCTTTCTTTAGTCGGAGAAAAACGCCCAAGACCTACTCTTGTCGAAATGATCGAGGAACATTTGGAGGGAAAGAGAGCCGCTGGTTATTCCGAGAAGGACTCTCTTATCCACGATGATAATGAGAACGCGATCGATAAGGCAACTCGTGTTCTTTTGTCTGGTGTTTTTACCCGCGATCTGAACAAACTTCTTCATAAGGATCCTCTGGAGAAATTCCAACGAGCTTGTCTTTACGCTGAAAAGGTGATATCCTTTTCCTTTAATTATGTTAATAGAAAACTCTAAGTCTCTTCCTTAATTTACTTAATCCATCTCTTTTTCTTGCCCTCTTTACTTGTTCAGATTAAGACGTGTCTTACGTCATACGCCTACGAGAATGCACTTTGGAAACAACAGTGCGAGTTCTTGGAGGAGAAGAATAAAGCTTTGCTTCATAAATCTTCTGGTTCAGAGGTTGGTCCCTCGACATCTTCTTCTGTTCCCGTCGTAGAAACTCGTGTTGCCGAGACCGACGATCAAGAAGTGTTGAATAGGGTGATGGAGGTTTCTCGTGCTCAAGAGCAGGCCAATCAAATGGCTAGAAAGTTAGAGGAATTTCAGTTGCAGAGCACGGCTCGAATTAGTGAGCTGGAATCTCAAGTGTTAAACCTCGAGGCTTCTTTAGAGGAGTATGAAAACGATGTCCCCCTTAGGCAAAGAGATAGATATGTCAGGAAATCTGACGAAAGTGCTGTTCGCGAATTCCTCAATTCCCCTGTTCACACGGCGTTGGTGTATCGGATGGTCGGCCCTTTACTTGAAAATACTTTTAAGAAAGCGATTCATCAGCTGGTCGCTATGAAGATGATCGATGATCGTCGGAAAGAGTATTTCAGGGCCGCTCATATTCGGTTGAATCGGTATGGTGAACTTTATTCTTCTTCCGAGGTCCCAGATGTTCTATATCAAGGTCTTCCTCTAGCTCACCTTGTCGAAGAATTTGGAAATCCATTGCCCATTCCTCCTTCTGACGTCAATGAAGAGCTCGATAATACTTTTGTTGATCCCGAAGTCGAGGAAGAAGAGGAAGCGGACATTGGTATAACCGAGGTCGTCGGTAGCGACCAGCGAGTTTCGGATAGTGAGCAGGCTCTTTAAGATAGTGATTTCTTGAATAACTCTTGTAATTATTCTCTCGTATGTAATAATTGTAATTTTACCGTTTCTTCTCTATGTACGCTAAGCGTTTCGTATTCTGACAGTCGTGTCTTTTCGGCTTCGCCGTAATAATTCAGACAAGTCATTAAATCTGGCGTAATCATTATGCGTGTGTCTTTTCATATTCCAGCGTTTGCTCCAAGGTCATATTTGCTGTTTCGCGCCCTTTCTTTAGGTCTGTCGCGTCCTTTCGCGTAGTATAAATACAAAAGGTAAAATCTTGACTTGTTTTTACTGCTACACTTCTCTCTTGGATAGAATACTCGTCTTTTAGTTAGTCGATAAATTTTCTCGATATTAAATTGTGCTTCTTCATAATCCGACCATGAGTAACCTTTTTGGCAATACTTCGAAGCGACCTCCCCGAGAGAGCGCTCGTGATAATAGGTCCAAAAAGCATCGAAGAGATGGTCCGTCGATGGAACCTCCTCGTTCGTCCCAAACATTTAGGTCGGAGATCGATACCAGTGTTATTGTTTCCGAGCCTTTCTCTGCGGTAGACTCGTCTTTTTCTGAACCAATCCTTCCTGCTTCCACTCAAGTAGGAAGAATGCCTTCTCCTGGTCGGTATGCCTTTGGCAATATGTCGAGCGAGGAACCTGCTTATAATATTGCTGTTAGTTCAAATGCTCCTTCCTTTGAGCATGTTTTTCATGGAGGGGATTTTGCTATCTCCCTTCCTTTGTCTATTTCCACTGCCCCAATCACTAGCGGAGGGCAAACTGGCGATAATTTATTTGTTAATCCTTCCGTAGCACAATCTATTGTGCAGGATTGCCCAGAATTTTTGTTTGATGATACTACTGTGATGACTACCTCCTTTGAGTCTGGAGGACCTTCCGGAGGTCGAACTGGTTCCGGGTCTGGCCGCCGGACCATAATTTCTGCTTCTGGTAAGGAGACCACTGTTAGTCCTGATGGGAGAGAATCTCCTCGTTAGTTAGATGAGCGATGCATCCTTCAACAAGTTGATGACATTCTTTCGTCGGAGACTCCTCGTTCGGGTGGTGTCCCTTTGTCCAGCGAACTGCCTGGTTCTGTTGAACCTGATGCTTTGTCATGGGACCTGGGCATGAGTACTATTCTGCCTGGCGAGTTGAGGAAGCTCGAAGGCACCTCCAATCTTCGCCTTGTTCAATCTTTGGTGAAGATATGTGAGCAGGTAGACATATTTCGAATATTTTTTCTGTTCTTTGTTTTAGAATTCCTTGTTGTAAGGCGATTTTTCTTATTCTTTCTGTTCTTAGGGCAAATATTTTGCGCTCCAACTGGGTGTGCAAAATGACGAACTGTGGAATCGTCGGACAGCTCTTCAGAGTCAGTTGGAGTCCGAGAAAGCTAAAAGCAGAGGTTTACAGTTGCAGCTGCAACTTGATAGAGATGATCTTCAAAAATTGGAGGCCGAAAAAGTTGTCCTTGAAAAGGAGAGAGACAATTTAGCTCAGGCAGCTGTTCTGGCGGAAGAATCTCGTCGGCAGTCTTATGAGGAAGGTTATGACGCCGGTTATCTAAAGCGTCAAGAAGAATTGATGGCTTTTGCTGGGAGTCTGACTCCTCGGAAAGCTGTTTCTGGTAGTCGGCCTGCTGACCGTTCTTCTCAGTGACTTTTGCTCGACCTGGCAGACCTTGGACTGTCTCTTTTTTTTTTTTTTTTTTTTTTTTTTTTTTTTTTTTTTTTTTTTTTTATGTGGCCCGAGTTTTGTGTAGTTACTTGGGCTGAAATTTTTGTAATGGGAGGAAAAATTGGAAACGATGATCTTTTGTAGGCAGATTTTTGCCTGATCAATTACCTTCTGTATATATACTTTGTTATGCTCGTTCTTCCTCTGTGCTCGTGTATATATCGTTAGCTTCTGAGTCGTTTGTTGATCAAATCCAGTATAGTAGAAATGTTTTACATGCACTTAGCATGTTTTAGTCTTAATTTAGACAATAGGTTATCCATATCGAAACAGTGCATCATCTTGGTCGATGCTCAATCTACGCTTTGTACTTTTGTCTTTTTGTGATCCGAATCTTATATAAGGAGGTTATTATCCCTTTGTTGATCCTTGGTTTTCTTTATGTCATTCTACTGAAAAATGTTCCTTTCAATCTTTTCCAAACCCTTATATTTCCCAGAATCAATTTTTGAACGATATGTTCCTTGGCTAGTGTACCATTATATCACTTTCTTGATATGGGAGGAATTGGAAAATGTAGCGTTCATGGCCAGATCTATCTTGTTCAGACCTCCTTAAGCAATTCTTTGGTATGTTAGGCAGTGACGTCTTTGCCATGTAGACTAAGGAAGACTATTCTCCTGATTTCTATGTCAGATATCTTGGACTCCATAGGAGTTTCTGTATAGCTTAGTCAATGGTCTTCCATATGATGTATGAGGCAGTGACGTCCCTCGTATGGTGAAGGGTTCGGTCTTTTATCCTCTATTTTCTATCGAGCGACCGTCCTTTTTTGCTGTGATTTTCAAGATCGCTTGTGGCTTCTAGGTTTAGAAGCTATCGACCATGAAGTATGATCGTCCCAGTATGACCGGTCTGGAGTTCTTTAGGTTTACTCGTGTTATTTGGTGATCGCTTCGATCCAAGAATTTTCTCGTTGTCGATCAGTTGAGGCGAATAGATGGTGCCGTTCCAACTTATTTGCATTTATTACGGGGAGTCAAAGGGTCATATCTGTATCCGTTGATCAAATATTTTTCAGCCGTTGGATCCCTTGGATCTGCCCCTATAAATAGGGGGTGACTCATATTCTTCATTTGCAATTTCCCAAAAAGATGGAGATCACGAATTCCTTAGATTTTATTCTGCCCTCTGATCCCATTGTCTTCAAAAAATCACATTATCATGATTTATTTATTCAAAATAGTGAAGTTGTTCCCAGTCTTGTATTGACGGGTCCCATGTCAGGCCTACCTTGTATCGACGGGTCCCATGAGATCTCTGCATTAGTCTTCATCATGCTAGAGGTCCGTGGTTTCCGTTTGCACATGGTGGGTTCATACTTGCCAGTCACCCCTGTTCTTCGATGTAACCTCAGGAGTGATAGACCAGCGGGGTGGCTGGTAAACTTACCGTCTCACGACGGTCCCGAAGAGATGCTGCTCTAGAGTAAAATGTTTTATAGATAAAGTAAAAGCAGTATCTTCTTTCGGATGAGTGAGCATTGTTTAGCTATCTGGCTGGTAATGTTCATTTCGTCTGGAAGAACATTTGATCTTCAGAGCCTGGCCGTCGAACCAAAGAAGTCGACCATCCTGAGCAGCATGCTTCTTAGGTGGTTTATTACAATCGACGAGGTACTAGGGAGGAGATTGGTGTTTCCGTGGACATTGTCGTGAAGATCGCCGATAATAGAGGATTATCTCATTTAAATCATTGTAATGATCTTTAAGTAGTATGTAGATCCTTGTAACGTAGGACTTTTGTATGTAACAAATTTGATGAATAAAATATACTTTATTCCTTATATCTTCCTTGTCGTTAATTCTGTCATAATTTACTTATGAGTAGCTTTATCCGAGCAGACTGTGTTATTCTTTGTCTATCTTCAAAACTTCAGGAGTGTTAGCAGATCATTTAGATCATTAGGGAGAGATCAAGGAGTTTTTATTGAGCGTATCAATGTTTACTCGACTTGTTATGATTTAGAACTTAGGTTTTTTGTTTAACCCAAAAGGTCTTTTTGATATATCGAGGAGTTTTTATTGAGCGGATCAATGTTTACTCAACTCATTTTTGATTATACTTAGGTTATTAATCCCAAAAGTATTTTTGATATATCGAGGAGTTTTTATTGAGTGTATCAATGTTTACTCGACTCGTTTTTGATTTAGAACTTAGGTTTTTAACCCAAAAAGTCCTTTTGATCTTTGTAAATAGTTCGAGGAGTGTTTATCGAGCGGATCGATGTTTACTCGACTCGTTTTTAATTAGACTTAGGTTTTCAACCCAAAAAGTCTTGTTGAGTATATCGAGGAGTTTTTATTGAGCGGATCAATGTTTACTCGACTCGTTTTTGATTGTAGACTTAGGTTTCTAACCAAAAAGTCTTTAGATATATCGAGGAGTTTTTATTGAGCGGATCAATGTTTACTCGACTCGTTCTTGATGGTAGACTCAGGTTTTTAACCAAAAAGTCTTTTTGATGTATCGAGGAGTTTTATTGAGCGGATCAATGTTTACTCGACTCGTTTCTGATTGTAGACTTAGGTTTTTAACCAAAAAGTCTTTTTGATGTATCGAGGAGTTTTTATTGAGCGGATCAATGTTTACTCGACTCGTTTTTGATTGTAGACTTAGGTTTTTAACCAAAAAGTCTTTTTGATATATCGAGGAGTTTTTATTGAGCGGATCAATGTTTACTCGACTCGTTTTTGATTGTAGACTTAGGTTTTTAACCAAAAAGTCTTTTTGATGTATCGAGGAGTTTTTATTGAGCGGATCAATGTTTACTCGACTCGTTTTTGATTGTAGACTTAGGTTTTTAACCAAAAAGTCTTTTTGATGTATCGAGGAGTTTTTATTGAGCGGATCAATGTTTACTCGACTCGTTTCTGATTGTAGACTTAGGTTTTTAACCAAAAAGTCTTTTTGATGTATCGAGGAGTTTTTATTGAGCGGATCAATGTTTACTCTACTCGTTTCGTTTCTGGCAATATGATTGTGCGATTCCGATGAATGTTTAACCGATATAATCGATATATATATAATGCCAAAGAAATCTTTAATAATTGAACTTTAGGCCTAGGCCTTTATTACAAAGATTGAAATCTGATAAAGTAAAAAGTAAAAAATGCATTATAATATGCTAAAATTTATTTACCATAGTATTTCCTAAGGTTGACAGCATTCCATGTTCTTGGTAAGGCAGTTCCATCCAAATGTGCAATTCTGTATGAACCTTTCTTCCCCACACCAATGACGATGTAAGGTCCATCCCAATTTTGTTGTAACTTTCCCACATGCTTGGATACTTCTACCTTTTTCAAGACCAAATCTCCTTCTTTGAAGGTTCGGATGCGTACTTTTTGATTATATGCTTTCTCCATATTAGCTTTAGTGGCTTGTAAGCGTACAGCAGCTTTGTCTCTTAAAGCTTCTGTTAAATCAATGTCGTTTTCTCTTGACTTTTCATTTTCTTGGTCGTCGAACATTTCTACTCTTGGCGTTGGGATTAGGGTTTCCACTGGGATAACCGCTTCCGACCCATATACAAGGCTAAATGGGGTTTCCCCAGTTGAGCTCCTTATCGTGGTTCGATTAGCCCATAATACTCCTGGGAGTTCATCTAGCCATTTTCCTTTGGCTGCTCCTAATCTTTTTTCCAAAGATTTTATTATCTCTCGGTTTGCTACTTCAGTTTGTCCATTTGCTCGAGGATGTCCTACCGAGGTAAAATTTTGTTGAATTCCAAGTTTTGTACACCATTCTATTATCTGTTTCCCAGCGAACTGGGTTCCTTGGGTGTTCTACTTGATTCACCCTGCTTCTTATTGGTTGATCATGGTTTCTTGGTCTTTGGTAGAAATTAGGTTGTCTGTCATGATCGGCTTTGTTGTATTCCAGTCGGTGGAAAACATTACCTCTTCTGGAAGATCGCTCGTAATCCGAAGCTTTTTGGGTAGGAAACCTATCTTGCCGTTTAGAGCTTGAGGTGGTGGCTTTGTTTTTGTTTTTATCCTTAAAGGAATTCATCTCTTCTTGGGTCATATACTTAGAAGCCAAGCTCATAATGTCGGCAAATGTTCTTGGTTGTTTTCGACTGAGGGCGTTTCCGAACTGCCTATTTTTAGTGAGGTCGAAGAGGATAGAAATTATGTAATCGATATTCGGTGAGTCGATTTTGAGTAATTCTACGTTGAACCTTGCCAACCAATTTCTTAGGGATTCTCCCTCTTGTTGGTGTATAGTTCCTAGGTAGCTCATCGGAAGTTTTTGCCTCCTCTGACTGGCAAATTGCTGTATTAGTTTATTGCATAATTCCCGGAAACTGAATATAGAGTTGGCCGGCTGTTTGGCGAACCAATCTAGCGCGAGTCCTTCGAATGTTGTTACCATTAGCTTGGCGGTGAATTCGGCGGAGTGAGCATACAAATTCATTATGTTCGTAAAGCTAAAGATATAATCGTCCGGGTCAGTGGTTCCATCATATCGGGGTAATCTTCCCGGGACCTGTCCTGCGGACTGTGCTTCTTTTATTTCCCTGCAGAAGGGAGAGCAAGCCGCAAGACTTTCCTGGAGTTCTGTAGTCCGGGCCCAGGGGTTTTGTGCAGATCGTAATCGTTGTTCGAGTCGCTCCTGTACCATCCTTTCAATTTCTCGTTCTGAGAATCGAGTCGCTCTTGGTCGATAGGGGATTGTATCATCTATATCATCTTCGATTGGGATGATCGTTCGTTCCTTCGATCCACTGCGAACTGCTTGTGGTACTCTTCGACCAGTTCTTCTTTGGGGACGGTTGTCGGAGGGTTTAGAATTGACCTGCTGTGGGCTATGCAGCGAGCGACGCTCACTTGCTGGGCTGTCAGCTTGTCGAGAGGTTCGTTCGTTCGGCCTTGGCACTCCTGTCGCAGGAGCTGCTCCGGGAGCCGTAACGTTTCGAGGAATTTGGTCTAAAACCAGCAATTCTTCTGGAGAGAGTGACTTGAAGAGCATCGCTATTTGTTTCAGTTTTTCCTGAGCGCCAGGGAGAGGAGCGGGTATTTCGGGGAGCTCCGGTTCTTCTGGTATTGTACCAGTAAGACCTCCTTGGTGTTCCTGCTGACGGGAACGGGTATCTGGGAGGTTTTCATTGGTGTTTGGATTGTTGTTATCGTTGTTGTCTTGTGGATCTTCAGATGTGTTGTGATCTGTGGTCGTATTGCTTCTCGCTCCAACGCGAGCGCTTTTCCTCGGGCGAGCCATGTGTCGATTCGAATAATTAACCTAGCCCCTCGGTGGGCGCCAACTGATTTAACCGGATTTCGTCGGGTCAATTGTATATCAGTGAATTCGTAATATAGGTGGGGATTACGATATTTGTGTATATATATTATGTAGGGCTCTGTTACTTTATTCCGGATGGATCAAACACAAAGAAAAGCAATGATTAAGAACAAGAAGCAAAACCACAAAGAAAGCTTAATAACACTTTAATCTGGAGATTGAAATACTATGAATAATATTGATTCTTATTCAGTAGTAATGCCTTAGGCAGAGAATATATGAGTATCCTTAAAGTAGAGGATTTCGTAGTTGTTTAATACAATGATTAGCCAGGTATTTATACAATGTTTAACCTAGCGTTACATGGAAACATAGTCCTAATAGGACTCGGCCCAATTATCCTTCATGGGTCCGGAGTATCATCTTCTGGTCGAAGAGAGCTGCGTCTTGCCGGGTCTACGAGGGGATCCCGATCTGTTTGGATTGGTCGGATCGACCTTAACTTCTTCATCCGAATCGAGTAATATATAGGGTGCGAAATAGCCCCCATCACAACTAAACTGACCGTTAGTAGAGCCGGACCATAATCTAGAGTCACTATACCCTCTATGGATGGTAATCGGAACCGAGCAAATTCTACGAGCAATGGCCGAGGGAATGACCGTGTTAATTGAGCTTAGGTCCCACACACCGAAATGGTCTATTACATCCCTCACCCGAAACTCCAACTCATCCTCCCTAATATCACCCTCAATAAGGTTACAAAGCTTGTCGTTACCTACCCACCTATCAAACCAAAAGGAAATGTCATTGGCATCCCCGATTCGCCACTTAACACAATGAGATATGGCTTTAATGCTACGCACCACCCCTCTCCATGTTTGTGAATCGGTTCCTTTGTCATGGTAATCAAGGATATCGGTACCCTTAAGGTATTTTTTTCCTAAAAATGTCTTTTTAAATGGAGTTATGATTATTAAGGACACGCCAATCAACCTTAGCTAAAAGGGAGACATTGGTTTTCCTAGTATCTCTAAGGCCCAAATCTCCCTCTTCTTTACTTCGATGTGTAATTCTATTAAACATATTGTTAAATGTCAACAAAAAATAGTTAAATTGATACCAATGTAATATATTAATTCGATATAATTTTGATGTAATGATTTAATCATAATTGAATTTAATATTTCATCCCTTGTGTGGAAGCATCTAAGTGTGTGGAAGTTCTAATATGATTTGAATCAAGATGACATTATGAGTCTGTCACAATTTCCTAAATTTTGTCATATAAGTATTTGCTACCATTAGGAAATAGAAGAGAATGATACCCAACTAAGATCTCCTAAATCAGATGGTTATCAATGAGTTGTGACACAAACATGACAAAATAATTGGCCATTAATTATGAAGATAAGTTGTGATTAATTACTTATGAATGCCCTTATCATGAAAAGAAATCCGAGATAATCCTACAAATTATAACAAACTTTTTGGACATATACCCCAACCAAGATTCAACTATATTTTATTCTATTTTATTTGTCGTTTTATAATTTCAGTGTAACATTAATGTTCTTTTGCCAATTTTATCCTTCTTACTAATAATTATAATTTCAATGTAAAAAGTATGTTTGTTTACTTATTGTAACGGACCATCCGACGGGAAGCCAAAATCCGCATCAAAGACATAGCCGTCGGGTGGTTAAATGCATCCTAGGGGCTGCCCATGATGCTTTGGAGGAACCAAACACGCCCTTAGAGGTTCCGGAGAACTCTAAAGGGTTCTACACGGATCCGGAACATTCTAGAGAGTTTCGGGACAGTCCGCATAACTCCGGGAGGGACTAGAAAGGACCGGAAGGTGCCGGAAGACACTAGAAGGGTCCGGGAGAGCCTACACAAGTCTAGAACATGCCGGAAGGATCTAGCACCTTGTGGAAAGCTCAAGATACTTGTAGAACATCTTGTACATAGTAGGGCACTCTAGAAGCATGTACATAGTTCTAGTAGTGTAGGAATTTTGTGGAAGGGTCTAGAGAACCACTCCTAGCCCTTAAATCAAATTGATCTTAGCCGTCCATTCAAGGAGGCTTGTAGTATAAATAGATGTAACTTGCTCATTTGTAACCAACAAGTTCTCAAGCAATATAAAACCCTTTTCAAGTTCTCAAAAGCTTTCCACTTTCACTACTTTTTCTTCAAGCAAAGTTAGGCTGACTTAGCCAATTCCTCAAGGGGCGGTAAAAGTGAGCTAGGGGCGACAAGGCTAAGTGCCGCACGACACTTGAGAGAAACAAGTCCGTGACATTATGCTCATTCAGAATGGGCCGAGAAAAAATAGTATCACAGATATCACGAGCAACATTACTAAAAAAATAATGGGAATTTTTTTTTTCCTTAGGCTGAAACTCTTTTCATTGCTTGAGGAAAATTACAAAAGTCCTATAATTAAAACAAAAAGACAAAAGATAACAAGAAGTTAATCCTAAACATTTTTCCTAATTTTTCCAAAATAACTTCAACTTAAATTCCTCAAGATAACTAATTTTAATACGAAGAGCTTCATTCCTCAGCCAATTGACTATAATTGACGAGCCCATGGAAGTTCATTGGTCAATGGCCTATCAATAAATCGATTGGTGTATCGGGGCTTAAATCGAACAACGATATGCTGACAAGGGATGAAATGGATACCATATTTGAGGTGCCACCCTATGGCAATTCCACAGACGCACCTTATCTCGATTAACCCCGGCACGACAGGGGTATGCACAATGTTATTCATATTCGTAAATATCACATAATTAGAACGAATATTGTTCGGGTCGTTGGTGAAAATGTCAACCCCCACGTTGTTTTCCATTCGACCTCAATGAATACTGCAGACGTTACATATTAGTCGCCCATAACAATACACATCCGTGTAAGTCCTCACCTTAAGTGAAAAAGTATGTTTACTTAATTAAATGATAGAAGACACATTATCCGGTCACCTGGGTCTGTTATATTAGCAAAGCTTTGTTTACTTATTTATATTCATTCCTCGGCTAGCTGGGTACTGCGCATCTATTAATTAAATGATAGAAGAAGTCACATTATTTGATCACACATTATTTTTTATGTCTTGTCAATATATATATATATATATACACTTTTTGGTCAGACGGAAAGGAGAAAAGACAAAAAAAAAAAAAACAACTACATTAGGTCTTCCTCAAGGGTTTCCTGAATACCAGGGGGTGTCTCATTCCAAAAAATCTTCTTGGCAGTCTCCGATAGTTGTCCCAATTTGGCAAGTGAATTTACCACCACATTTGCCGTTCTTCTAATGTGCCGTAAAGTGACATAACATGGCTTCCTCAAAAGCAACCGAACATCCTCCAAAATGTATGCTAAGGGGTGCGCATCTTCCCCCCTGTAAGTAACAAGGTTGACCACAACCTCGGAATCCACCTCCACCTCAATAAATGGAAATCTCCTTTCCCAACCTAAAAGTAGTCCCTCCCGGAGCGCAAGTAATTCTGCCACATTAATCGAACCCTCGCCAATATTCTAACCGAACCCCAATACCAATGACCGCTCCCGTCCCTAATAACTCCACCAGCCTCAGTCAAGTAATTATGAGAGAAAAACTCCCATCCGTGTTGAGTTTGAAGCTCCCTTGAGTCGGCCTAATCCATCGTTGAACGGACACGATCTTTGGTTTCCACAAGGTTGTGAAATTGTCTTTCATCTCCGTGGCCAAAAGACAAATTTGTAAAGTGGTCGCCTTGGTATATTCCTGACGATTCTCAAAAACCTTTTTATTACGGGCTTTCCAAATGTGACAAATGGTAGAAAGAAAAATGAAAGGCCAAGGGTATTCTGGTATGAGCAAGTCATGAAAATTTTGTTTTAGATTCTTTTCAAACCAGTGATAACTGTCAATGTGTGATAGAGCAAGAGAGTCAGATGGGGAAATGACCACATCCCAAATCATTTTAGCTTTTGTAAAACATATGGAACAAATCCTCCCTATTCATACTACATGTAGGAC
Organism: Penstemon barbatus; assembly: GCA_003313485.2. NCBI lineage: Eukaryota > Viridiplantae > Streptophyta > Magnoliopsida > Lamiales > Plantaginaceae > Penstemon > Penstemon barbatus. Next base: position 27,370,257 of record CM064878.1, on the reverse strand, counting down.
AAAGATTATTAGGTTCTCTATCAAGTCTAAGAGCATTATTGTGATAAATGAGCCACAAGAAAAATTTCAACCTAAGGTGACAACCAAGCTTCCAAATCCAAATTGGAGGTTCCTTCAAGGAGGGAGCCTCATCTAAATGATTATTAAGAGCTATGTAAGCACTTTTACAACTAAACTGACCGTTAGTAGAGTCGGACCATAATCTAGAGTCACTATACCATCTATGGATGGGAATCAGAACCGAGCAAATTCTACGAGCAATGGCTGAGGGAATGATCGTGTTAATTGAGCTTAGGTCCCACACACCGGAATGGTCTATTACATCCCTCACCCGAAACTCCAACTCATCCTCCCTAATATCACCCTCAATAAGGTCACAAAGCTTGTCGTTACCTACCCACCTATCAAACCAAAAGGAAATGTCATTGGCATCCCCGATTTGCCACTTAAAATAATGAGATACGGCTTAATGCTACGCACCACCCCTCTCCATGCGTGTGAATCGGTTCCTTTGTCATGGTAATCAAGGATATCGGTACCCTTAAGGTATTTTTTTCCTAAAAATGTCATTTTAAATGGAGTTATGATTATTAAGGACACGCCAACCAACCTTAGCTAAAAGGGAGACATTGGTTTTCCTAGCATCTCTAAGGCCCAAATCTCCCTCTTTTTACTTCGGTGTGTAATTCTATTAAACATATTGTTAAATGTCAACAAAAAATAGTTAAATTGATACCGATGTAATATATTAATTCGATATAATTTTGATGTAATGATTTAATCATAATTGAATTTAATATTTTATCCCTTGTGTGGAAACATCTAAGTGTGTGGAAGTTCTAATATGATTTGAATCAAGATGACAATATGAGTCTATCACAATTTCCTAAATTTTGTCATATAAGTATTTGCTACCATTAGGACATAGAAGAGACTAATACTCGACTAAGATCTCCTATATTAGATGGTTATTAATGAGTTGTGACACAAACATGACAAAATAATTGGCCATTAATTATGAAGATAAGTTGTGATTAATTATTTATGAATGCCCTTATTATGAAAAGAAATCCAAGATAATCCTACAAATTATAACAAACTTTTTGGACATATGCCCCAACCAAGATTCAACTATATTTTATTCTATTTTATTTGTCGTTTTATAATTTCAATGTAAAATTAATGTTCTTTTGCCAATTTTACCCTTCTTACTAATAATTATAATTTCAATGTAAAAAGTATGTTTGTTTACTTATGCTCATTCAGAATGGGCCGAGAAAAAATAGTATCGCAGAGATCACGAGCAACATTACTGAAAAATTGATGGGAATTTTTTATTTTTTTTCCTAAGGCTGAAACTCTTTTCATTGCTTGAGGAAAATTACAAAAGTCCTATAATTAAAACAAAAAGACAAAAGATAACAAGAAGAAGTTAATCCTAAACATTATTCCTAATTTTTCCATAATATCTTCAACTTAATTTCCTCAAGATAACTAATTTTAATACGAAGAGCTTCATTCCTCAGCCAATTGACTATGATTGACGAGCCCATGAAAGTTCATTGGTCAATGGCCTATCAGTAAACCGATTGGTGTATCGGGGCTTAAATCGAACAACGATATGCTGACATGGGATGAAATAGATACCACATTTGAGGTGTCACCCTATGCCAATTCCACAGACGCACCTCGTCTCGATTAACCCCGGCACGATAGGGGTATGTACAATGTTATTCATATTCGTAAATATCACATAATTAGAACGAATATTGTTCGGGTCGTCGGTGAAAATGTCAACCCCCATGTTGTTTTCCATTCGACCCCAATGAATACTGCAGACGTTACATATTAGTCGCCCATAATGATACACATCCTTCTAAGTCCTCACCGTAAGTGAAAAAGTATGTTTACTTAATTAAATGATATAAGACACATTATCCGGCCACCTGTGTCTGTTATATTCGCAAAGCTCTGTTTACTTATTTATGCTCATTCCTCGGCCAGCTGGGTACTGCGCATCTATTAATTAAATGATAGAAGAAGACACATTATTTGATCACACATTATTTTTTATGTCTTGTCAATATATATATATATATATATATATATATATATATATATATATATATATATATATATATATATATATATATATATACCAAGAGCCTTGAGCATTGTACAAGGGCGTGCTGTAGGAGTAACCCATTACCTTCTGGGTGGAATTGCCACAACATGGGCGTTCTTCTTAGCAAGAATTATTGCAGTAGGATAATGGCTAGGAGGATTTGAAAGGCATTATGGCATTAAGATTTCCAAGGTTTAGCCAAGGCTTAGCTCAGGACCCCACTACTCGTCGTATTTGGTTTGGTATTGCTACCGCACATGACTTCGAAAGTCATGATGATATTACTGAGGAACGTCTTTATCAGAATATTTTTGCTTCTCATTTTGGTCAATTAGCAATAATTTTTCTGTGGACTTCCGGAAATCTCTTTCATGTAGCTTGGCAAGGAAATTTTGAATCATGGGTACAGGACCCTTTACACGTAAGACCTATTGCTCATGCAATTTGGGATCCTCATTTTGGTCAACCGGCAGTGGAAGCTTTTACTCGAGGGGGTGCTCTTGGCCCTGTGAATATCGCTTATTCTGGTGTTTATCAGTGGTGGTATACAGACGGAAAGGAGAAAAGACAAAAATGTAAGCTAAGGGGTGCGCATATGCCCTCCTGTTAGTAACAAGGTTGACTACAACCTCGGAATCCACCTCCAGCTCAATAAATTGAAATCTCCTTTCCCAACCTAAAAGTTGTCCCTCCCGGAGCGCAAGTAATTCTGCCACATTAATCGAACACTCGCCAATATTCCAACAGAACCCCAACACCCAATGACCGCTCCCGTCCCTAATAACTCCACCAGCCTCAGTCGAGTAATTATGAGAGAAAAAAATCCCATCCGTGTTGAGTTTGAAGCTCCCTTGAGTCGACCTAATCCATCGTTGAACGGACACGATCTTTGGTTTCCACAAGGTTGTGAAATTGTCTTTCATCTCCGTGGCCAAAAGGCAAATTTGTAAAGTGGTCGCCTTGGTATATTCCTCACGATTCTCAAAAACTTTTTTATTACGGGCTTTCCAAATGTGCCAAATGGTAGAAAGAAAAATGAGAGCAAAGGGTATTTTGTATGAGCAAGTCATGAAAATTTTGTTCGAGATTTCTTTCAAACCAGTGATAACTGTCAATGTGTGATAGAGTAAGAGAGTCAGAGGGGGAAATGACCACATCCCAAATCATTTTAGCTTTTGGACAGTTGTAAAATATATATGGAACAAATCCTCCCTATTCATACTAGATGTAGGAAAAAGATCATTAGGGTCTATCAAATCTAAGAGCATTATTGTGATAAATGAGCCAGAAGAAAAATTTCAACCTAAGGTGACAACCAAGCTTCCAAATCCAAATTGGATGTTCCTCCAAGGAGGGAGCCTCATCTAAATGATTATTAAGCGCTATGTAAGCACTTTTACAACTAAACTGACCGTTAGTAGAGCCGGACCATAATCTAGAGTCACTATACCCTCTATGGATGGGAATCGGAACCGAGCAAATTCTACGAGTAATGGCCGAGGGAATGACCGTGTTAATTTAGCATAGGTCCCACACACCAGAATGTTCTATTACATCCCTCACCCGAAACTTGACAATTTTCTTTGCGATGTATATATATATATATATATATATATATATATATATATATATATATATATATATATATATATTATATATATATAAGAATCGATTCAAATGTTATAAATTCTTAAATAAAAATATAATAACATGTCAATGTTTTTTCATAATACTTTAACAAATAAAATACCAGGAAAATTTAATAAACTATGATTAATTATTAGAAAAATATTGTATAACATAAAATTAAAATGTAAATACATTCAACTTTCACAATTAACCCGAAAATTTATTAATTTAAAAAAAAATTATAATTTAAATACAAGGATAAATAAATGAATTACGTATAATCATGAGAAGAAGAAAAACTCGAGCATAAGTTATTAGATATTATAAAAATGTTCATATGTTCATATTTAATACGTATTATAAAAAATTCGTAAAATTTTATCTAAATAATTATTTTTTGTACAAAAGTAAAATTATTCATACAATTACATTTTTAATAAAATAATTATTATAAAATTATAAATATTAAAAATAATTATTATAAATCAATAAAAAAATTTATAAATATTATTTAAAAAAAACCCACCCACCCACTCAGCCCCCGCCCTACATCATCGTCCCCCGCAATCACCAACTCCTTTTCTGGCCTGCACCGCCGGCCTGGAAGGAGCGGTGGTGTTAGGGACAGGAAAAGGGGGGCGAGGTGGTAGTGGGGTGGGGGAGGGGTGCGGGTGGGGATGGGGGGTTTAGGGATTGGGAATTTTTTTGTATAAAATTAATTTTCTAAAAGTCAAGGATTAATGTGCAATTATAATTTTTTATTTCTATTCAAAATTAAGTTTTGTAAGAATAGTATGATAATTTTGTGCTTTATTTCAAAGTTAAATTGAACATTTCATTAATCAAGTTTTATTTTTTACTTTTTTCTTCAAGTAAAACTACCAAAGGCAACAATGTCATTTCATGATTTCCGTCCAATTTCGTCAAGGTCCGTTGGGGTTTTGTAATCCTTTTGAAATCTCAGGGAAGGTCCATGTAATTATGATAGTTGAAGGGGATAGGGCGATAATTACACTTAATCCTAGAGGAAGGTCCCTGTAATTAACCCTTTTTTAATTTTTAACACTTTTTAATATGAGTCATAGGTACATCATATAGTTTTTTTACTAGCACTTTACCTTCACCCCTTCTCATCTTAGGCTCGCGATGGCCATCAGATTAGCGTTGGCGATGGTTTCACAAATTAATCCTTGCAAAAAATAAAAGTATTTTTTTGATCTTTTAATTAATTTGTGTTGAATTTGTTGGAATACATCGATTGTCAGAACAATAAAAGTGTGGAATTTAAAAAATTTCCGAGGTACTCATACATCCCATGATATGATTTCCACATTGCAGATGCGAAATGGTTGATTAAAACAATAATCAAAACAATACCAAAAAACAAGAGGGAGAGAAATCGCAATTTACCTCACCATAGATTCGGTGGTGGTAACCTCCGGTCTTCTCTTTGATTCACAAAAACAATCCAAGTGTATTGCCTCTAGAGTGTATCCACACCAGTTAGAATATAGCAACACTTTCAAGTCACATGCTTAGAACTAGAACTTGAAAGTTTGTCAATGGAGGATTGCAGATCTAGATCCAGATGGGGAAGAAGAAGAGAGAGGGAACTACTAGGGTTAGAATTTTCAGCGAATGAAGATTAGGTTTGGAGTCTTCTCAAGACTCCTACTTATAAGCCACTAATTACCTTGATGTGCAAGACTTCTTATGAGCTCTTTAATTAAAGTGGCCCATGTCGTGCAATTTAATTTAATTAAATCCATTAATTAAATTTGCCCAATTAATCTAATTATTTTCTCTCTTAATTATTATTAGTTAACACTATCATTAATATTTAATCAATTAGACTATCTAATTAATTATTTTTCCAATCGAACTAACACTTTAATTCAATTATTGATTTAACTTCCTTATATCATTTATTTTCTTTTAAGTAAGTGACTGTGTAACTGTAATGTGTGTGACCCTCTAGGTTCACCATCAATTGGCAGCAGGCCCACGAACTCTTCGAAATTTAATTACGAGCAATTAATTGCTCCGATAAATTAAACACTTTTAATTGACCACTCCATAATTAATCTCTCATTAATTCAGGAGTAGCCATACCTCATTATCGATGTCTAGCCACAAGCGCATGTGGCACAACTTCAGGTTAATTGATCTTGTGAACCTCACCTCTATAATTGCCATGTACAAAATGTCCTTCTATCGACTTAATTTTCTGATCGAAACCTAGGGTGTGTGAATTGATCGGCACCTTTAATTATCTAAATTATGTGCTTTCTAATTCTGGATAATAATTCCAGTGTGACTGCTAACAATCGCGTACACGACTACACGCACCCAAAGTAGGCGCATAATGATCAAGCTACGTGATCAGCACCTAAGTCAAAGTACGTACACCTATGCACCGAATTCCTCCTAGCATCTCAAGTCTAAGGGCTAAATCGTACACTATTATAAGTTTTGAGAAATATCCCATCACCGATATGTAACATGCGCTTCTACAATGGGTTTCTCCGTTAGGATCGTTCGATCCCCTATCGAACCATGTTGGTGTAAATTAGAGAAGGTTTTGAAGATGACAAAAAGGCCATAAAGGTTTTGAAGATCAAAAGGTTAAGTCATCAACTAAGAACAGCTTAGTGAAACCTATCTCATGGTCTGGAAGCTATGTGACCGAATCAGCCGAGTGGGATATCAGATCAGTAAAGATCAGATTGGTGATCATCAGCCGAGTCAAGATAGATATGTTCATTCTTGAATCAGCCGAGTAGCCATCAGCTTAGTACTCCCATCAGCCAAGTGAAGACGGTCAGCAAGCTATCCAACGGTAACCTGCTGAGTACATTAAATGCAACTGACAGAAAGTACAGCAGACTGTACTGTAGCAGTTACAGGGAGCCGTTCCAGAAAATGGGGACCAGAACTCGAGGACTGTAGATTTCTGTCTCATCTTCAACGGGCAGAAATTCAAATTCAAGAGTATAAATAGAAGACTAACTGAAGATCTAAAAAGAGACTTGCACAATTCAAGATCACATCTTAAGAGCGAGATCCATCAGTTGAGTCGTCTGATCACAAGCGAAGTCATCTGTTGACGAAGCTTTTCGTTGAAGAACAGAGAACTTGCGTTGTCTGTCTGAGTGACTTTCAACTGAGAAAAGAAAGGAGTGTATATCCATCTGTGTGAAGTGATATAGCTTCTTAGTGTAGGTTTTCTTTGTGAGCTCCTATACTGAAAATAGCGTGAGGAGTGTAGATCCATCTATGTGAGTGATCTAGCTTCGGAGAGTAGGATTTCTGTGTGATTTCTTACTGCGCACTTGTGGCTTTTCATTTGTTGATCAGCGCAAGCATTGTATACTGGTTACTTTGTGTTTCTAGTATAACCCAAGATCTTTGTGACTTGGAAGAGTGGACTAAAGGATTTTTATCCATATAACCACTATAAAAATAATGTGTGTTTGATTTAGTGTTTCTTCATCTTGCATATTTTCGAAAGAACTCAAACATACGAACTGAACCAAAAGATTTTAAAAAGGAGTTGTGAAAACTGGGGATAAAATCTTTTGAGTGAGAAAACTTAAAGAGGAACAGATTGGTTGAAAAACACTTGATAAATCCGCTGCCAACTAGTTTCTAAAACTCTGATATTTCATCTGAATCAGCTGAGTGAAATCAGATGAGTGGTCAACTATGCTGCTCAAAGCTTTGTGCGCGAACAGCTTAGTAGTCTTACGAATTCTAGATCAGCTTAGTCTGCTGACAGAAAAAGTTAGAGAAAAAGTTTTAAAGTTTATGAGATCTATTCACCCCCCCCTCTAGATCTCATTGACCACTTTTTGGGACCAACAAGTGGTATCAGAGCGGTTGGTTCATTAGAATCAGTTGCCTGATCAAACGAACTTGATCCAAGGTGTGTTTTTAAAATTTTTCAAAAAGAGAACGTATTTTGAAAATCAAAAACTTTTTGAAAAATGGATGTCATAAGCCATGTTCCTCACATCGGCCTTATGGACTTTGAAAGCTGGAAAATCAGAATGGAAATCCTTCTTGCCGCTTATGACGACAACATGCTTACTTGTTTTACAAAAGGACCATTCAGATTTCAGAAAACTGTGAAGGTTGCTGGCCAACCAGATCAGATAGTTGACAAAGAGCTGGATGAGCTGACTCCCAAAGAAGTCAAGTTAGTAAACCTTGATAAAAAGGCTAAGCTCATTATGTTCAAAGCTGTAGACGAAGAAAGATTCCAGAAGATCAAGCATTTCAAAACTGCCAAAGAGATGTGGGATAAAGTCTGCGAGCTAAGCGAAGGAAACGATGCTATCAAAGAACACAAGCTCAGTGTGGCTCTTGAGGAGTTTGAAAATTTCAAGATGAAGTCTGGTGAAACGATTGATCAGATGGATACCAGATTTACCAAAGCTCTTAATGAAGTTCTAAGGTTTGGTAAAGAATTTTCGAACAAGGAGCTCACCGCAAAGGTTCTCAAGGCCTTGCCACCTAAATTCAACATGAAGGTGACAGCCATGGAAGAATCAAGGGATTTAGGGAAGATTTCCCTTTCCGAACTGTTCTCATCCCTCAAAGCTTTTGAGTATCAAATGCCAAGAATGGGATTAGAAGTGTCAACCAGTTCAGACCCTACTGCTGCTCTAATGGCGTCAGACAAGTCAAGAAAATCAGCAGACAAGTCAGAACAGAAAACTCTGCTGAGTTCAGAAAAAGTCTACACTGCTGACGACGTTACCCTGCTGTTGAATGATTTTGAGAAGTTCTACAAGAAGAAAATGAAATTAAAATATAAAAATGCTACTTCATCTTCTTCTGATCATTTTCAGGAAAACAGGGATTCCTCCAAAGCAAAACTTAGAGACTACAATGAAGAGGAGTATGGACTCGTGATCAAAGATCATTCTCACTCATCATCTGAAAAGGTTGCTGAAAACGAAAAGCGTGCCAAAAAGGAGTGTAAGCTTAGAAAGAGCAAATCAAGGTTAGCTGATGCAGCAAAGCTAATAAACTCCGGCATATCTTATTCAGACAGTCAGTCGTCTGATAAAGAATTTGAAGAAGTACCTGAAACTCTATGCTTAACTGTCATAGAATCTGATGATTCTGAAACTGAGGTAACTTCTACTATTAATGAAATGCACTATTTAAATCATTGAATAAATGCTGAATTACAAATTCAAATATTGTTTGTGCATTTGCCAAGCTTAATGAAGAGATGACTCTGCTGAAAAGAGCAAATCAGATTACTGAAACTTTAGGTTGAAAAACCTTAAGAATCAGCTGACTACCAAAAAGCTTGAGCATGAGAATGAAACTCTAAAAGCTGAGTATGCAGTTTGTTTTGAAGATATAAATGAATTTAAAAGAAGAAATTGCATCATTCTCTAAATAAAAAGAAATCAGATGCTTAAAAGAAGAAGTCTACTGATGCTCAACAGGTTAGAAAACCTAGTAAGCTACCTAAGACGAATCAGACTACTAAAACCCATCAGCTGAATAGGCTGCTGATAGGAGTAAAATTTAAATGTCAAGTCTGCTAAATCTAAGGTGAGTTATTAAATAACTCAGGTAAAAGAAATTGAGGCAAAAATGAATTATCTGGCAAGAATTTGAATCACATTATGATAATTATTATTATGACATGCACTATGCTTATTCATATTATCATATTGATCATGTTCACTGTGCTGATTGCCATCCTCATTTCAATATGCATGTTTATCACACATTTCATGCATCTTACCTTGCTTATGAGCACTGTTTTAATCATGACCAGTAAAGTGATATCATAATGATAAGTGATATCATCATGATAAAACATAAGTCACTAGATCATCACATGTTAAAGGTTTTACTAACCCTGCTGGACCCAACAAATAAGGGGTACCAAAAATAGTCATCTGTTTTACAGGTGAATTGCATGTGAGATGACAAAGATGAGTTGACTGCCCTTGCAAATTTCAACAAATTCAACAAGTGATCTTACCATCAAGTGTGCATCAGGAAAATTATACCATCAAGCTGCTTATATCAGATTGCTCCAAACCATCAAGTGATATCAGTCAAGTGAGTGCTATCAGACAAGTGGTGTCAGACAATTGGTATAAACCAACAAGTGGTATAAATCAACGAGTGGTAGACGCTACATTTGGAGATTTCAAGGAAGCAAGATTGTTGGAAAGCTGAAGCCTATCAAAGGATTACAAGTGGTATAAAGACCTTCAGAAACCAACAAGTCAACCATGTGACAAAGAAAGTGGTTTGTTGATTTTGGATTCATAAGTTGAGGGGGAACTTATCAGAAGACTAACCCAGAACAGCTTACTGGAATTCAACGGCTGAGTGTCTTAAAGAGAAACTCTCATCAGACTACTTGACCACGGATTCTTGAACTTAGGGGGAACGTGTACGACTAGCGGTACTCCTAAATAAAGATGAAGTTTTCAATGAGTCAAAATGAAGCTATCAGAAGACTGCTTCTTATCAGCTGACTGGAACTCAACAGACAAGTATTATTCAAGAATTTACTACATCAAGCGGTATCAGCAAAAGTTATCACATCAACAAGTGATATCAGCTGACTAATCTGATTTACATTCATACAATTAGTATCAGACTACAAGTAGCATCAGACTACAAGTGGAATCAGACCACAAACAGCATCAAGTGGTATCAATTCTTGAAGTTAAGGGAATTTTCTAGCTGGAGTGATAAACAGCAATGAAGACTACCTAAATCAGCTAGTACTCGCCTAATTGTCTTCAGCATACTAAGTTTGCAATCCTATAAAGAGAAAAAGGGGAAGAAGAGATGCAACTCAAGTATTATTGTTGATGACAAAAAGGGGGAAGATAAAGGATGCAACTAAGAACCCTTTAAACAGAAGATCAGAAAAGGGAAAAGAACCAACTATTGGTATTTTTTTTAAAGTTGTATCAGATCAATAAATTTCCATCTCAAGGTATGAAGACCAAATCTGAAGACTTAGAAGACGTTCTTAGTTGAAGGTTTTGTCATCATCAAAAAGGGGGAAATTGTTGGTGTAAATTAGAGAAGGTTTTGAAGATGACAAAAAGGCCATAAAGGTTTTGAAGATCAAAAGGTTAAGTCATCAACTAAGAACAGCTTAGTGAAACCTATCTCATGGTCTGGAAGCTATGTGACCGAATCAGCCGAGTGGGATATCAGATCAGTAAAGATCATATTGGTGATCATCAGCCGAGTCAAGATAGATATGTTCATTCTTGAATCAACCGAGTAGCCATCAGCTTAGTACTCCCATCAGCCAAGTGAAGACGGTCAGCAAGCTATCCAACGGTAACCTGCTGAGTACATTAAATGCAACTGACAGAAAGTACAGCAGACTGTACTGTAGCAGTTACAGGGAGCCATTCCAGAAAATGGGGACCAGAACTCGAGGACTGTAGATTTCTGTCTCATCTTCAACGGGCAGAAATTCAAATTCAAGAGTATAAATAGAAGACTAACTGAAGATCTAAAAAGAGACTTGCACAATTCAAGATCACATCTTAAGAGCGAGATCCATCAGTTGAGTCGTCTGATCACAAGCGAAGTCATCTGTTGAGGAAGCTTTTCGTTGAAGAACAGAGAACTTGCGTTGTCTGTCTGAGTGACTTTCAACTGAGAAAAGAAAGGAGTGTATATCCATCTGTGTGAAGTGATATAGCTTCTTAGTGTAGGTTTTCTTTGTGAGCTCCTATACTGAAAATAGCGTGAGGAGTGTAGATCCATCTGTGTGATTGATCTAGCTTCGGAGAGTAGGATTTCTGTGTGATTTCTTACTGCGCACTTGTGGCTTTTCATTTGTTGATCAGCGCAAGCATTGTATACTGGTTACTTTGTGTTTCTAGTATAACCCAAGATCTTTGTGACTTGGAAGAGTGGACTAAATGATTTTTATCCATATAACCACTATAAAAATCATGTGTGTTTGATTTAGTGTTTCTTTATCTTGCATATTTTCAAAAGAACTCAAACATACGAACTGAACCAAAAGATTTTAAAAAGGAGTTGTGAAAACTGGGGATAAAATCTTTTGAGTGAGAAAACTTAAAGAGGAACAGATTGGTTGAAAAACACTTGATAAACCCGCTGCCAACTAGTTTCTAAAACTCTGATATTTCATCTGAATCAGCTGAGTGAAATCAGATGAGTGGTCAACTATGCTGCTCAAAGCTTTGTGCGCGAACAACTTAGTAGTCTTACGAATTCTAGATCAGCTTAGTCTGCTGACAGAAAAAGTTAGAGAAAAAGTTTTAAAGTTTATGAGATCTATTCACCCCCCCCCCCCCCCTCTAGATCTCATTGACCACTTTTTGGGACCAACAAACCACACACTCATATGCACTATCGTCAAATGTCTTGCTCATGAAATGCTACAAATTCACTCTGCCATGTGAATCATGCATAATCGTAGAAGTCTTAGCGATTTATTCGATACACCGTTTCGTTTGGAATATATGACTTGGAACATGTTTTAAGATCACGACCTTAGAGATTATTTTGTGATTGCTCTCAACTGAAGTGAATCATCACATAGTCGAATGTGATCTTAGGATTTCATCAAATCGCTTAAATTTATTCGCGAGAGATGAAGTTGACCATTGTTCATTCTATACAATATAAATAAATGTGCATATTAATCATTAATTCAAAAAATCGTTTGTAACATAATAGTCCTATAACAAGCTAAAAGTGTTGAGTGTTGGGCACTATCCTATTATAAATTGACACATTAAGTTTGGGTTACTCAATTTTGAATACATTAATAGTTTGATTTTGACATTTCTAAATAGTTTTTAACTGAAAATAAACTTTTAAGATCCAACGTCAAATTTTTTTTTTTTTTTTTGTGAGGTCCATTAACTGTTTCATGGGGTAGAATGTAGTGTTTTTTTTTTAATTATTAAAACCCAAAAGTATTTCTATGATTTCACCTAAAGTCAAAGAAATATATAATTATATATAGTAATTGTTAACCTCTCCAAGTTGCAATCAAAATATACTATGGGTAAGTTTGGTCTAGCGATTCAAATCAATTATAGGAGAATTAATTTTACTAAAATAGATTTTGACAATAATTGATTTTGATAAAATTCAATTATAAAAGAATTACTTTTGGATAATAGCTTTTGCAAAAGTAACACTTTAGTTACTTTTAAAATAAGTTAATTTTTAGTTTCTGGAGATCCCAAAAGTGATTATGATAGTGAGGGCCAAACACTATTAAAATCACGATTGACTAAAATCAATTTCTATAATTAGGGCCAAACACTTCAAAAATCACAATGAATGTCTAGAAGTGTTGTTAAGAGCTCCCACCGCTAAACCAAACCCACCCTAAGTAACCATTCATTTTTACAAATATGAAGCCAAGCATTTGAAAGCAAATAGTAGATGAAGACATTCAACTATTTGTTTGCCTTAAACTCTGTTATTTTTATTTTATAAATTTAGTAACTTTTTTTATAATTTTCCTTAATGTTTTTGAAATATTTCCGAAAAATTTCAAAAAGTTTCCAATATTTGACTGACCGAAACATACACTCGGAAAAGAAATTTTAATCCAGGGTCTTTGTATAAATATTAAAGACTCATTCAAATCTTTATTGCAAAAGACGGATGTTTAGCTGAAACATTTATTTAATTTAATTACATAATGAATTATTTTTTTCATGCGAAGTTTCTTATTTATATGTGAGTTTTAGGTAATTCATCTAGATAAATACAAATAAAAAAACTGACATGAAATTAAATAAAAAAAACAATTAGAAAATTCATATATTAATGATTATCACATCATATAGTACATTTCACTTACCACTAGAATACCTTATCACAAACACAATATTATACACTCACATTATAGAATCACAAACACAACTTATTTTACACTTTTTATACACTTACATAACAAATGAATTAAACATATTTTAAATGTTTGATTACGAGATGAATTCTAGACCTTGTAGTTGAAAATATATCACATCATCATTTTAAGAGCACCACATCATCATAATTAATGATGTGGTGTGATTTCAACCAAGTGGTCTAGAAAATATCTCCTAGACCAGATCTAAGTAAGAATTTTCCGTGTTTTTAAATACTTCTCCAAGCTTACTAATTAAACATATCACTGGGCCGTATTTCAATACCACAAAGAAGAAGACCACTTTTACGATTAAAGTCGATTTCTTCCGATAACGTTATCTCGACATCATCAGGACTCAGATTGTTGATAAGTACTTCTCCAAGGTTGATCTCCATCCATCCATCTTCGCGACGTTCAGGAAATGATCCAATTTTTCCTCTAGCTCGACTTTCTTCTGCTTTATCCAGATATACATAAGTCCTTTTTCTTTGGCTTCAAAATGTTACTGATGCATCTGCCCTTTCTAGATTCTTCGGATTATCACGTAGATCGAACACCAAATAGGCAGCATACGTAGTGTCATTTTCCAAACCTTCTGCATTAACATGTGCCTTTATGAGTATCCAGCCTACGTCTACTGCTTCAACCACTTTTCTTTCACTGCACATGAAATAAATAATTTCTATTTTAGGAATAATTGATGTCATAAAGAACAAGTACTAGATGCTTCATGAACCGAGTTAAATGCCGAAAATCACATACATAGTTTCTAATGCTGATGTTGTATAAAAAATTTCAGGGCAAAAATGAAATTAAGCCCTTCGATCTATAACAACATTACAATAATAATAAGGTCTGCACACTTATATCGAGAGAAAAATTGTATTGTAATTGTAATAGTGAATTCGAGGAGTTTTTTCTGTTCGGAAACAGGGCGACCTATTTATAGGTACATACAGGGGTATAATAGTCTTTTCAGGAAAGACGTTACAAGTAATAAATACAAAGACGTTACAGCCGTTACGAGAGTTTATGATAAAGACGTTACAAATCTCTTATTTATGCAACTTAGTGTAATCTCTTAATTGCCCTCGGGTACAAAATTTAGACACATCAAATACTTTGCCAAACTCTATGTTATTTTATTGGGTTAAATACAATTTCACACATAAAATATAGGGTGGTGCGAATTAATCCTTAAATTATCACTTGTAACTAGGCATAAGAACAATTCGGTAAACCGATAGCATTGAATCGAAACCGAAATTTTAATTCGGTAAACGGTTCCTGTCCAAGAACCGACCATTGGGAGCGGTCGGTTCTCTATAATACCATTCGGTTTGCCTAATCGAATGTTTAATTTTTTTTTTTTTTTCTTTACTAAACTTAACATTTTCAAACTAATTTTTTTATTACTAATTATAAATCAAGAAAAGATTTAAAATCTTGAGAATCTTTCTATTCATAAAATATTTTGCTGATAAGATCTTCCTCTATATAAACTATTGAGGGTCGGATATAGCCAAGGGAAATATATTCCCAAAAATCTGGCCTTTTGTTTTAAATTATAAATTTAGTTGAAAAAAAAGCTACATAGTTTTTGAAGATATTTTCGAAAATATAAAAATAGATGGATATTTTCAAATCAAGTAGATTTTCTAAAATATCTTGGGACAAGTGTCTACACCAGGAGGGAATGAAAACTAGTACTTTAAATTTCAGAAAACAATGAAGCAAAAAATTGGATTTAATTTTTTAAAAAAAAAATGAACTTTCTGTTTTTTGGACCGAACCGGACCCTTCGATTTTTTATCAAATTGAACTGGAAATTCCGATTCGACAAGTGGTCCGAGGTCTGAAAATAACCGAACCGTTTAGGTACCGAAATTCGGTCTGCTTCGGTCTAAATGCTCATTCCTACTTGTAACACTTACCCGCTTTCTATTATAGTTTTGCATTTTACCTGTCCCTTTTATAATTGATAAATTGTTTCATTATTGATTATGTATTTCTTCATTCTCCAAATAACGTTAAATTTCAGTTTTTCATCATGTGACATCAAAATGTGACAGATGATCCATACTCTATTACCCTCTTTGAGTGTTGTGTTCTCGAACTGCTCACAAAATTCCAATGTAAATAACAATTATACCTCTTATTTTTAAATATGCATTAATAAATATAAGTAATTGTCTATAACCCCCTGTTTAGTCAATGACAATATTTAAACAGAAGCCTTGTTGTCATTTTGCAAGAAGTCGACGATTAAACGTGAGAAAAGAAAGAAAAAACACCTAACTTTGTCTTTAATAATTAGGCAAATAATTTTTTAGGTTAAAGATTTAAAATGTGTTAGGAATGTACCCGACTTTTTAATCCAAGCTGATCTGGTGGCCAAAATATGAAAATTAATAATAAATAATATAGATATATTTTGAGATAACTCGTCTAATATTGATAATACTATAAAACTTAAAATCATGCATGTAAAACAAATATAATTTTAGCATATTCTCCTCCAAACTTGGAAGGAGAAACATAAATGAAACGGAATTTTTTTTTCAAACAAAGTTTTATGATAAAAAATAAAAAATTACATATCTCTGTATACACGCTCAAACAAAGTTGAAAGCACATAGGCAAGGGATCATAAATTAAAGGTTAAATTCGAAGGCCCCTTTGGATAGGGTTGTCGGTTCTTGTGAGTCAAATTTGAAAAGGCTCAAACTTAAACATCGTCGAATTTTATAGCTATAAGCTCAAGTCTGGTTCATAAATTTTCTAATTTTGTTGGATCTAACTCGGCTTATATAATTATCAGCTTCGGGATTCGATCGGGCTTATATCGATTTTTATAATACTAGCAAAGTGGTCAACTCTGCCCAAAAAAACTAGGGGGTGTAGTTACTAAATTTTTCTTAATTCGAGAGTGTTAAGAATTAATTTTATATTTTGGGGGTGCATATATAGTGCACATTTATCTTGTTTCGAGGGTGCAAATTGCTGACTTATTCTTAATTCGAGGGTGCTAAATGATAATTTTGTTATGGGGTGCAAAGTGCGAAAGATTAAAAAATGAATTACCTATTTTGCCCCCTAAATTTTTTAACTTCGGTGGTCAACTTTGTCTGAGAATAAGAGAGGGTGCAAAGTGTTGAATTGTTCATATTTCAGAGGTGTAAAGTGCTAAATATGTGTTTTGGGGGTACAAAATGTCTATTTCATATTTTGAGAATGCAAAGTGCAAAAGTTTGGCCAATTTGACTTGAGGATGAGTCTCTTATAAATAATAAAGGACAATATATAATCATGGATCAAAATTTCGGTTCAAATGTATGTTTCGGTCTGTCAAATATTGGAAACTTTTCGAGACTATTCGGAAATGTTTCGGAAACCCTAAGGAAAATTTGTAAAAAAAGTTACTAAATTTAGGAAAATATCAAAGCTAGTTTAAGGCAAATAAGTAGTTTTGGAATTACATCTTATTTTTGTTTCGCCTAATTCAAAAACGGAAACTTTTCGTATATAATACATGTATACAATATAATTCTCCATGGCGTGATGGTATATACATCTAAGTTTCTGTATATAAAGAAGTAGAAACAGGTCCATCCATCAGCAATCTCTACAATGTCAGACATATTAAAACTTGTCTTGGAAATCATCAAAGAATGCGGTAAAATCGTAACCGTAATATGTTCAGCTCGTGGAGATATCTTGAGCTGTTTTGGAAGGATATGCGGAGGAACAGAAGAGGTGCGGAAAATTGCGGAAAATTATTTGAATCGTTTTATTAAATTTCTACTCTCTCTAAAAAGAATGAATCGATTAAATTCGAAATACATGGAGGTGCATATTTTTTTTATTTGAAATTTTGTTAGTATTCCATTACTAATAGAGACATATTTGTTTTCATTGGAATCAGGGCGTTCCTAATGCCACACCTTCTATTGACGTGAGTTCCACTTCTACATTGTTGTCTTATTTTTTTTTAAACTGTACCAATGCTTTAGTAGTTTCATTTCATAAAAAACTAATTAGGCTGGTAAACTTAAAAGATTAAAATAAAATTTACTTAAAAGCGAATCTTATATATCACATGATTGAAATAATGAAAATGATTTTTAATTTATTTCTCAGGTTTTTTATTTGAAAATTTATTGGCATTTCGTTAATAATCAATTACTAATAGAGACATATTTGTTTTCACTGAAATCAGGGCGTTCCTAATGCCGCATCTTCTACCACTTCTACATTTTTGTCTTTTTTTTTAAACTCTACTAATATAATGCTTGAATAGTTTCATTGCATAAAGAACTGAGATTGGCAAACTTAAAAGAGTAAAATAAAGTTGACTTGAAATCGAATTTTATATATGGTTTAAACAATGAAAATGATTTTTTACTTCTTAATTTTTTTTTTTTCATTTAAAATTTTGTTGGTAATATGTTACTAGACTATTACTAATAGTCTAATAGCGACATATTTGTTTTCTTGGAATCATGTCTCAGATGCAGCATCTTCTATTAAAGTTAGTTCCACTTCTACATTGTTGTCTGTTTTTTTTTAAACTGTATTAATGCTTAAATTGTTTCATTGCATAAAAAACTGAGGTTGGTAAACTTAAAAAATTTAAACAAAATTTACTTGAAATCTAATCTCGTATATCACATAATTGAAACAATGAAAATGTGATTATGCTTCTCAGTTTTGCTTTTAGTGACTCAAGCCAAACATGACTACACGATTAGCCTTTCTGAATTCCTTCTTTACTTACATTCACAATTTACAAAATTGTAAGGATTTTTCTCACTTTTTGGAGATATATATTACTCAGTTTTTTTCTTTTTTTTTTTTTTTTTAATTTGAAAATTTGTTGTTATTTTGTTAATAATCCATTACTAATAGCGACATTTTTGTTTTCATTGGAATCATGTCGTTCCTAAAACTGCATCTTCTAGAAAAGTGAGTTTCACTTCTACATTGTTGTCTTTTTGTTTGTTTTGTTTTTCAATTATACTAATGCTTTAATAGTTTCATTGCATAAAGAACTGAGGCTGGTAAAATTAAAAGATGAAAACAAAATTTACTTAAAATCGAATCTTATATATGAATGAAAATGATATTATACTTCTCAGTTTTGTTTTTAGTGACTCAAACCAAACATGACTACACAATTAGCCTTTATGAATTCCGTCAAGGGAGTTAAATGGGGAAATTTTCTCCATATTTTGTCACAATATAAAAATTTCCTTTATAGAGGCATTCTTTGTACAGAAAATTAGTACCTATACCGGTGGATTTAATCCACTCGGGTATTAGATGAGTATCACATAAGCATAAAATGACAATATTTTGTCATTTCATGCCTATGTGTCATTCATCTAACCCCAATGAATTAAATTCACTAGTGTAGTATATAAGTAACTTGTACAAAAAACCCCTTATGTACCATTTTATAAGAAACAAGAAATTAAGGTCATGCATTCTTATTTCCTCCTTTTATTCATCTTACGGCCACGATTGATGCAGACCAAGTGGATTTTAAAATAATTATTAACGCTGATCGAGAAAGATGGGTCCGTACTTACCGTAATCGCCTTAGAGTAGGTCGGCCCTTAGGACCAGTCAACCTTCGCTAAGAGCATCACCAGCGGAGGAACCAAATCTTGGACCCAAATTCTTCATTTGCACTCTGCTACAGTGTTTTGCACTCTCTGAAAAAGTATTTTTCTGCAGCAATAGGCATCAAAAGTGGGAACCCATTTTTAAAATCAATTTAAATTAAATTTATTTCACTAACTTAAAATTAAGTCTATTTAAAAATACAATCAAAATTAATTTTGAACTAAAGAAAAAATAAATGAAATTCAAAATATTTGTAATTTTATAAT
This sequence comes from Penstemon barbatus, assembly GCA_003313485.2. Classification (NCBI taxonomy): domain Eukaryota; kingdom Viridiplantae; phylum Streptophyta; class Magnoliopsida; order Lamiales; family Plantaginaceae; genus Penstemon; species Penstemon barbatus. The sequence continues at coordinate 27,350,690 of CM064878.1, read as the reverse complement.
AATTATTAATTCAGATAAGATTTTTGCATCTTATTTCTGATCAGATTTCTTTCCCGTATCGTATACGTGTCAATTTATGATTGGATACTGAGATTTCTGATAAGATTTTTTTTCCATATAGTACAACTTATCTTCATCCTACGTGTCAATTTATGATTGGATACTGAGATTTCTGATAAGATTTTTTTCCACATAGTACAACTTATCTTCATCCTACGTGTCAATTTATTATTGGATATTGAGATTTCTGATAAGATTTTTTTCCCATATAGTACAACTTATCTTCATCATTTTCTAGCTATTTATATGATATTTGTAGTCTGAACTTCTCATCACTTCCACCAATTTATTTATCTCATAAGATTCAAACATAATTATTTACAATGTCTCGTAATACTGCCAATTTAAGGGATATCTTAACCGACTCCGAGTCTGAAGATGATGTTGAAATGCTCTTTAGAGCAACTGAAGTTGAGGAAGGAGAAAGCCAACGGCGTCATGGTGGTTCTACCCACAACCGTAGGTTCCTCCGCCGTAATCGAATTGAAGGTTATAATAGAATTTATAAAGATTATTTTTCTGTTAATCCTACGTATCATGACGTTATGTTTAGGAGAAGATTCCGGATGCATCGACCCCTCTTTTGTCGAATTGTATCTGGAGTCGAAGCATACGATCCATACTTTATTCAAAAAAGAGATGCAGCAGGGGTCCTTGGTTTATCATCTCTTATAAAGGTAATTGCTGCATTTAGAATACTTGCCTATGGAGTTCCAGGCGACTTTCAAGATGACAACTTACGCATAGCTGAAACCACTTCATTTTTTAGTTTACGTCATTTTGTTCAAGCAGTTGTTGCCGTTTTTGGTGAGGAATATTTGAGGGCACCAAATCAAGATGACATATCACGGTTACTCCAAATCAACGAACGACATGGATTTCCAGGAATGCTTGGAAGCATTGATTGCATGCATTGGGAGTGGAAAAACTGTCCAACAGCTTGGCAAGGTATGTATACAGGTCACGTCGATGGACCAACAATCATATTAGAGGCAGTTGCTTCTTACGATCTTTGGATATGGCATGCCTTTTTCGGAATGCCGGGCTCACTTAATGATATAAATGTTTTAGAGAGATCTCCCGTGTTCTCTACATTGGCGAATGGTTGTGCTCCTCCAGTCAACTTTACAGTCAATGAGAATAATTATTCAATGGGTTATTATCTAGCAGATGGCATATACCCATCTTGGGCTACTTTTGTGAAGACAATACCCGCACCGCAAGGCAAAAAAGCCAAACATTTTGCACAAGCCCAAGAAAGTGCTAGAAAAGATGTTGAACGAGCATTTGGAGTGCTTCAAGCTCGGTTTAATATAGTGCGTGGACCGGCTAAATTTTGGGATGAGGATACGTTAGCTAATATAATGAAAGCATGCATTATAATGCATAATATGATCATTGAAGATGAAAAAGGGCCACATAATACTGACTTTGATCGAGCGACAACAAATGTTACCCCGTCGCATGAGAAAACAAATGAATTTGTTGATTTCATTCAAACTCATCGCCGTATTCGAGATAGTACAACTCATTCCCAACTCAAACGCGATCTTGTTGAGCATCTTTGGAATTTGCACGGTCAACAAGATTAATTTTCGATTGTAGACATGAATATCGTTCATCATGTCGTTAACTATGATTTCTAATATGTTGAACTTGTTGTTAGGTTTTCTTTAATTTCAAGGTTAATGAACGTGGCTTTTGTATGTTATTTATCCCATTTTAATTTATGTTTAAAAAAGGGCATTGGATTAATATTCGAGCGAAGTTCAAGCTACATTAATAATAGAGTTAAGGGAAATTACATTCTTAAATAGTTAGACAATCATAATAAAAGTACAATACAAAATACTAGAGATGATAATATTCCAACTCCACATCACAATCAAAACTAATCAAATTAAACCTCGTCTTATGAAGACTTCATTTTTCTTGCCATTCCAATAGGCTGCATGAATTGGATCCATCCCCGTGGTGTCTTTATTCATGATTTCCATTTCATTGCTTTCTTCATGTGTTGCTAGTATTAGAGCTCTTTGATCCAATCTTTCACGTTCTAATGCCATCTTTTGTGCCCAACGTAGATCCGTAATTGACTTTGTAGATGAACTTCCATCGTCTGAGATTGATTTTTGTTTTTTGCTTTGCGCTTTTGATGCTTTTCTACCCAGCGGTCTATTCTGATTAGGGGAAACTTCATCATCATCCAATGAGATTGGAGTATCATCCAGATTGCTAGATGAACCCCTTGTATTTTTTGTTGGTTCCCATGTATCTAGCCATTTTTTCTCTTTTTTAACAATGTCATAGCAATGTTCTAGTTGGAAAGGTTTTTTCTCATTGGCAAGATATAGTGCATGTGCTTCAGTCAACTATAAAGTAAAACACAAAAATAAATAAATAATATAAATTTAAAGATATAAAGATATTTAAAATAGTGATTATTACCCTTCCATCACTCGTCTGGCCGGATTGATGTCTCTGATTGATTTGGCTAACACAACCAAGAAACTTTCCACATAGTTTGTTAATTTGTTGCCAACGATGTTTTACGCTTTGCTCAGTACGCCCACTTTCACCGGAGTCGATAATGAATTGATCAAATATCCTCTTCCAAAATCTTGACGAGCTTTGTTCGTTTCCAAGGATTGCATCTTTACTTGTATTTAACCATGCCGAGACAATAGCAACATCTTCATGGCGTGAGAAATTTTTTGTCCGTTGTGATTTGCGCGCAACGTCGACTATCGGGCTTACTGAAGGTGTAGTAGTGTCGTCATTGCCAAAATTATAATTTTCACCGTACTCCAAGGCACCACTAAGAAGACTTGTATAAGAGTCGAAATTAGGATCCATCTGAAAAATAAAATTAGGAATTAGTAAATTTAAGCTTAGCTAATTAGTAAAAAAAAACATATCATTAATAAAGTTAGCTAATTAGCTAACTACTCGTGGGCTTTAGAATTGAAGCTTAGTATTTTTATTAAAAAAAATAGCCCACTTATTACAACCCAATTTAACCTTTAAATTCAACCCATTATCATAACTAACCCAACCCAAATCATCCTAATTTAAGCCAAATCTCAACCCTAACCTCACACACCAAAAATACGCAGCTCCCTCTTCTTCCTCTTCTCTGTATATTTTTTTTTCTCCCTAAAGCTCTTCTCTGTACACACAACACATATAAATACACACTAACACCACCACCCCTCCCTCACGCTACAACCAATTTCCTCTCCTTCACGCCGCCGACAACACCACTTCTCTCTGGGCACGCCGTCGATGACATCTTCTCCCCCTCAATAGCCACCAATTGACTGGTTTCTCTCCACCAATTGGCTGGCATCTTCTCCCCCTCAACATCCACCAATTGACTGGTTTATCTCCACCAATTGACTGGTTTCCCTCCACCTCCCCTGTAATTTACATTGAAGAGTATTTAAGTTATTTTTACCTTTTTTTCTTCTCTTTGTTTTTCTAAAAGTGAAAGATTATGTATGAAATTGAATATATTTTGTAAATTTATGCAAGTATTTCAATTGTATTTATAGATTATAATTTTGGATTTGAAATTTGTTACCGTTGAGCAAAATGACAGTTGAAAAGGAAATGGGTTCAGGCATCTTCAGGAATCAAATTTGGGTACAATTGGAAGGAAATGGGTCTTGAGTGCATTTTGCACTTTCATTTGATTCCTCCATTGTGAGCTGATTTTTGCAATTTTTGTACCCAAATCAATTTGGGCTCCCAGTTGATGCCTCCACTGGTGATGCTCTAAGAGAGTGGGTAAGACGAGTGACTTATTTTAAAAAAAAAAAAAATTACTTATTTTGATCTTTTAATTAACTTGTGTCGAATTGACACATTAAGTTCGGGTTACTCAATTTTGAACACATTAATAGTTTTAATTTGACATTTTTGAATCTTTTGTAATTAAAAATAAACTTGTAAGATCCAACAAAAAAATATATTTTAGTGAGGTCCATCAACTATTTTAGGGGAAGTAGAATGAAGTGTTTTTGTAATTATTAAAACCCCAAAAGTATTTCTATGATTTCAGCTAAAGTCAAGGAATACGTAAATATATATAGTAATTGTAAACCTCCGGCTTTTTAGACTTTACACTCCCCCGAAATATGAGATATAGACACTTTGCACCTTAAAATACAGATTTAATACTTCGCACCCTCGAAATAGGAACAATTATGCATTTTGCACTCCCAAAATAGAATTAACACTTAGCATCATCGAATTAAGAACAACTCAATAACTTGCATTTCTGAAACACAATAAATGGGCACTTTGCACCATCGAAAGACAAAATTAACACTTAGCACCCTCAAATTAAGAAAAACTCAGTAATTAACACCCTTTATTTTTTCAGACAGAGTTGACCATCGTGGTATAAAAAATCTAGAAGCAAAATAGGTAATTCATTTTTGGATCTTTCGCAATTTTTCTTTAATTACCCACATTTTCAAATGCCCTCAAGTATTCGAAAAGTTTTAATAGATAAAATTTACTGAATCATATCACAAAAATAAAATTTTAATCCAAGGTTGCAATATAGATTGTATATTCTAGTATTCATAATCGTAATTTACAAAGTTTAAGGAAAAAAGAAAATGAATTACCTATTTTGCCCCTAGATTTTTTGACCTCGGTGGTCAATTCTGTCGGAAAAAATAAGGGGTGCTAGTTACTGGGTTTTTCTTAATTGATGGGGCTAAGTGTTAATTTTGTATTTCGAGGGTGCAAAGTGCCCATTTATCATGTTTAGAGTGTACAAGTTGCTGAGTTGTTCTTAATTTGAGTGTTTTAAGTGCTAATTTTATTTCGGATGCGCAAAATGCCCATTTTTCGTGTTTCGGAAGTGCAAAGTATCAAAGATTCAAAAATTAACTATCTATTTTGCCCCTAACTTTAGTGATTCCGGTGGTCAACTTTGCCGAAAAATAAGAGAGGGTGCAAAGTGATGATCAATTATTCCTATTTCGATAATGCAAAGTGTTAAATTTATGTTTCGAGAGAGCAAAATGCCTACTTCCCATATTTTGTGGGTACAAAGTGCAAAACACTCGCAAACCTCCAAGTTGCAATCAAAATATGCTAACTATTCATTTTTGCCATTATCAAGCCAATCATTTGAAAGCAAGTAGCTAGTAGATGTGGACATTCAAGTTTGAAGTTAAAATATGTTAATTTCATTTTTTTTTTCTTTCGCGATGGTGGTATGAAACTAAAGCAATATCCACAATGTATTGACTATTGAGAGTTGAACATAAGTCTATTGCTACATTTGTTTGTACTTTATTTTCAAAAATATTAATATTTTCTCTGCACAGATTGAAGGGAAAAAAATTATAATACCACAAAAAAAAAAAAACTTAATTTCTCTTTTACCGAATATGGATATCACATTTTTGTAAACCAAAGGATAAAAGCTTCAGAGGAAACAAGAAATCCGAGAGAAAATTGAACGAATGTTGAAGATTAGTCACAATAAATGATTTTATTCACAAAACAACACAATCATCGGCAGGAAGGGAAAATTTGTTGGTAAGAAGGAAAGATTTACAGTGCATATCTTGTTCGAACAGGTCCGTGTTTGAACTAGGGTCGAAAAATTATTCGAGCTTAACATCTTGTTCGAGCTCGAGAGGACAAGGAGTTGAACCAGTTCGATCGAGCTTCTTTCAAGCCGAGTTTGAGTCAAGCACCGAGCCACTCGGATCGATTTTCAGCCCTACGACTGATATACTAGGAATTCAAAAATTCAAAGTTACAAACTTCAAAACTTCGAATTACAATTGAACTCTCGAACTTGGGGGGACTATTGATATACCAAGTATTCAATCAATGACAAGATAAATTACACGTAGAATAAAGTCAAACTAAGACCAAATATTCGACATATAGACCAAAATCTGCTTTTGTTCGACATAGACATGTATGAAATCTGCTCCATTATGATCAAATATGATCCATGTTATTCGACATATATCAAGTCTGCATTATATGATCAAACTAAACTGATCTAGGTGTCTTCGATCATTCCATTCGACCAATGAGCACATTTAATTTATTCAATCAATAAGATCTCAATTGAATCGAATCAATAAAGATCAGACTCCTATAAATACTCCGCATTTATTACATTTAAAGGTACATTCTGGTCGATATAATCACTACTTTTCTGCTGTATTCTGCTATGCTTTGAATTGAACTGATTTAAGCATTGGAGGGTCAGCGCCGGGTCAACCACCAGCACAAGCTGATAAGTTTTTTTTAGCACAGGATTAGGAACCTTGAAGTGGAGTCCAGCTCAATCTGACCGACTTAGGATTCAATACTGTGGAGCAAAAAAACATCATTATGTGACACATTAGACGTGAACTAGTCACTTGGACGAAATTCCCTTCATCAACGGTCATAGCCTCTTGATCATGAAGTCTCAACCTTAATCAACATGCTAAACACCTCATCGATCAAACTATGCTAATGATTGATTACTAATTTAGCATATGAAGTTGAATTAAATTGCTAATTACAGTTTTGTTAATCATAATTAGTCAAGCCTTAGTCGATGGAGGGCGAGATTAGACTAATATATACGAGGATGTTAATTTCAGTTATTTGGTTAGCAAGAAAGACATTATATTGTAAGGCAACATATTATCTTCATTTTAAACTTTTATAAATACAAATTAAAAAACAGACATGAAATAAAATAAAAAACAAACAGAAAACTCAGAAATTAATGATTATCATTCTTCACTTACCACAAGAATACCTCATCACAGATACAACTTACACACACATTATAGAATCACAAACACAATTTACACTCACATCACAACAAATTTTGTTTTTTTTTATATGCCACGTTCAGGTGAATATTAAAAATATTTCTATAATCTATTTACAAGTCAAAGAAAATTAGGAATTACTATTTAGTTTCATTTAGATTGACCCATAAACATAAACATTTCAATTTTTTCGATGGTAACGTTAGGACATTTTGGCCGATGTGCTAAAATGAATTATTTGATTTCCTTGATGATTTTATGGGACGGAATTCCAGAGATTTAGGATCTAATTAAGTTTTATTGAATTTATATGATGAATGTGGTTAATCTTCGGTTATTAGGTTATAACTAATAACTAGTTTTGGATTTTGCTTAAAGAGAAAAAAAACCCTACTTTTGTTAATTGTGCCACAATCTTATGTTTGGTCTTTCACATTAACAGGAAAAATTGTATTTGTTTTATGCGTGTTTTCTTTATGCAGATATGAAAAATGACTCGAATATGTTTATCGTGACACATGCAAATAAAGTCATAAATTTAAAATATACCCCCACTAAATTCAAAAACTCAAAATCAAATTCTAATAAATTCAAAAAACATAAACTAAAACCCACTAATCAAACCCTACTAAATATCAAAATTCAAAAATCAAACTCTTTCATTCTAACAAAAATGAGTATTTTCATTCAATTCAATTCAATTCAATAGAAAATGTAAAATCAAACCCCACTAAATTAAAAAACATAAAACCACTAAATCAAAACGGGTTAATTATATAGACCTCTCCTGAGGTTTGATGTAATTCGCGCCAAATCCCCTTCAAGAATCATGATTACAATGACCTCCCCTAAGGTTTCAAAAACCTTACAAAATCCTAATGGATACTAACAGAGTTGGACGAAATCTGTGAAATGACTTCATTGCCCTCGTCCCATTTTAATTAATAAAAAAAGGAATTTTTTTTATGAACAAAATGTCTTATTTACCCTTAATTCAGATGCACAAAATTACAAGGACCTCTCCTGAGGTTTGATGTAATTCACGTCCAATCCCTTCCAAGAATCATAATTACAATCACCTCCCTTGAGGTTTCAAAAATCTTACAAAACCCTAACGGACTCTAGCGGAGTTGGACGAAATCTGTTAAATGACTTCATTGTACTCGTCATTTTTAATTAAAAAAAGAAAAAAAATCAGAAAAAATCCTATTAACAAAATATTTTATTGATTTACCCTTGCAATGGTGCACAAAATTATGATATTGCCCTTCCAAAATTTAATTATAAATAGATATAAAAAATCATAATTGCAGTGTGGTACCTAAACTATAAATCATAACTGCAACCTGGGAGGAGAAGTGCCGATAAGGTAGGTAGGGCAGGCGGGTGGGGGTTAGGGATGGTGAGTTTTTTTTTATTATTTTTTTTTTTTTTTTTTGAATAACATGTATTAAAATTATTTATTCATAATATTAGTATATATATATCTATATAAGGTATTTTTTCTATTTAATAGTAAGATATTTTATTAATTCTTAATATTATTGATTTTTATATAACAACATATAATATTATTGTACAAGTAAGAAATATTAAAAAAATTAATGATTATATAATAATCATTTTACTAAATAGAGCATTTGTGTGGGTATTTTAATTTTTTGTAAAAAAAATTAGTTAGAATTTTACGATTTTTTTAGTACCCTGTTTGTTATAGATATGTGATCATTTTTATAATGTCAAATAATTTTTGTTCAAGTTTTTATATTTCTCGTAAAAAAATAATGATTTTATAACTATCATTTTACTAAATCGGGCATATGTGTGGGTTATTTTTAATTTTTGTAAAAGAAAACTAGTTAGAATTTCACAATTTTTTTAGTAACCTGTTAGTTATAAACATGTGATCATTTTTATAATGTCTAATAATTTTTGTTCAAGTTTTTATATTTCTCGTGATTAAACGCAATTCATTAATTTATCCTTGTACTTTAATTATGTTTTTTTTAATTTTTAAAATTACGGGTTAAATTTGAAAGTTGAATGTATATTTACATTTTTATTTATGTTCTACAATATTTTTTTTATAAGTAACCATATTTTATTTACTTTAATTGTAAAAGCATTATAAAAAATGAAAAAAGATATTGATATGTTATTATATTTTTATTTTAAGAATATATATGTACACTAATAATGTGATTATAAGTTTCATGTAAATTTGCAACATTTTCATTCATTCATAATCATAAACCTTACAATGAGCACCCTCACATATATATGTAAAACATAACCAAGAGAATATTTATCCACGAAAATTGCTACAACGATATCAAGGGTAAAATGGAGTTTTCAAGAAAATTAGGGGAATGACGTTAGCAAAAACTAACGGATGTAAGGTTTTTGAAACCTCAAAGGAGGTCATTGTAATTATAATTCTTGGAGGGGATTGGACGCGAATTACCCCATACCTCAAGGGAGGTCTATGTAATTAAAACATAAAATAAAACCCCACTAAATTCAAAACTCAAAATCAAACCCCAATACATTCAATAACATAAAATAAAACCCCACTAATTTTAAAAACTCAAAATCAAACCTTAATAAGTTCTTAAAACTGAAAATTAAGTTTTGAGCTTTTTTTAACTCTTCATCTCTTGTCACTTTGACAAAGAGACATTTGAATGTTCTTCTTCTCTTGTCACTTTGAGGGAAAAAAAAAGTTTCTGGAATTGACACTTGTCACTAGAGTATCCAAGAGAAATAAAAAAGAGGTTTTTGGAATTGTGACAAGAGACAATGTTGGATGAAGATGAAGATCAGAGGACAAGAAATTTAGAAGTTAAAGGGAGGTTTTGATGATTTCCAAAACATCTTAACCAGCTAAGTTAGGAAAGCTTAGTAAAAATCCCTTAGAAGAATTTTGATAAAAGATAAAGAAATATCAGTCAAGTTAAAATTCAATTTGGTCCAGAAGACTACTGATCTGCTGTTGAAGGAAGAAATCAGATTGGTGAAGATCAGCCGACTCAAATCAGATTAGTTCAAGTTTGGGATAAGCTCAATTAATCATCATACAAGTGATTCTGATAAGCCAACTCTCCAACGATAATAAATGCACTTGGAGTAATAAATGCTGAAGACTGAGGGTATTAATGGCAAATGACTGAAGGAAAACCTCGTATCAGCTTGGTGCAATAAATGCTGCTGATAGAAAGTACTGTTGCAGTGCAGAGAGCCGTTCGCAGAGATTAAGGACCAGTACCCGATGAATTTAAATTCTGTCTCTCTTCAACGGACATTTTTCAAACATGGAGTATAAATAGTTCGCGAGCTTGAGAGAGAAGATAACAACACAACTCTGAGAAAATTTCCGAAGCAAAATCTCTCTAAGTCTCAAGAACAGCTGACTCACCTAGTGAAGTCATTGTTGGCAGAACCATGTTGAGGTTCAAATCAAATCATTTTTCTGGGTGAAAAACCGTAAAAGGAGTGTTGTGAGAAGTGTAGATCCGTCTTAGTGAGTGATCTAACTTCAGAGAATAGGTCTTCTTTGTGATTTCCTATTGTGAGCTTACGACCATTTTCATTTGTTGTTTGGCGTGAGTAGACTGTACTGTAATCTAAGTGATTATAGTATAACCCAAGATCTAAGTGATTTGGAAGAGTGGACTAAATGATTTTTATCCATATAACCACTATAAAAATTCTTTGTGTTTTACTTTGCATTATTTTCTTGCATATTTTCAAAGTTGCATAAAACACTTTACAAAAACTGTTCGAAGATTTTAAAAAGGAAGTTTGTTAAATACTGGGGATAAATCTTTCAAAGACTAAGTTTACATGTGAAAAACACTTACAAATATCCGCTGCAAGTATTCTGTTTTAAAGCTAAGTTTTGCTGAAATCAGCTAAGCAATATTAAGAGAAGTGGTCAACTGTGCTGTTCAAGATCTGTTCACGATCAGCTTACCGATCTATATCAGCTTAGTCTGCTAACAGACGACTGAAAAGTTTTAAAGTCTAAAATTTTCAGAGTTCTATTCACCCCCCTCCCTCTAGACCTCATCTGACCACTTGGGGACCAACAAGTAGTATCAGAGCGGGTGGTTCATTAGAATCAGCTACCTGATCAACGAGCTTGATCCAAGTATTTTTCAAAGGTTTTTAAACTTTTTCAAAAGAGCATATTTTTGAAAAATCAAAACTTTTTGAAAATGGATTGTATCAGCCATGTTCCCCACATTGCTGGTATGAGCTTCGAAGACTGGAAAATCAGAATGTAGACCTTCTTAGCTGCCTACAATGACAACATGTACATATGTATCATCAAAGGTCCATTAAAATTCACCAAGACTATAAAGGTTGATGAAGTAGATATAGTGGTGGAAAAAGATCTACATGAGATGACAGCTGAAGAAATCAAGATGTTCAACCTTGACAAAGTTGGCCGTTTCATCATGACCAAAGCCCTGGATAACGACAGATTTGTCAAAGTCAAGCATTGCAAGACTGCAAAAGAGATGTGGGACAAGGTTCGTGACATGAGCGAAGGAAACGACGCCATTAAAGAGCATGATAGGATAGTGCCCAACAAGCCAACAAATATAAGCTTGTTAAGGAACTACCTTTAGAAGCAATCTTATGATTCATAAGATAATACGCCCGTTTATTCATAGTACGTGAATTAAACAATGGTCAACTTCATCTCTCGCGAACTTATCTAAGCGATTGGATGAAACCCTGAGATCACTCATGACTAAGGGACTATTCACTTCAGTATTGGGTGCGATTAATCATGAAACAGTCTCAAAGGTCGTGATCTCAAAAACGTTCCAAGTCATAGATTTATATCGAGACGGGGTATCGAATGAATCGTCAAGACTTGTAGGATTATTCATGATTCACATGGAGTGAATTTGTTGTCGTTTCATGAACAAGGCATTGAATGCTAGTGCATATGACTAGGTGGTTCGATAGGGGATCGAACGCATCGAACGACCCGAACAGAGAGACCCATCGTGGAAGTGCGTTAAGCATATCGATAATGGGATGTCTCTCAAGACTTATAATAGTGTACGATTTAGTCCTTTGACTTGAGGTACTAGGGCGAATTCGGTACACGGGAATACGTACTTTGATTTAGGAGCCGATCACATAGCTTGGTCATTGTGCGACTACTTTGGGTGCGTATGAACGTGTGCGCGGATGGTTAGTACTAATATAGGATCTATCAACTCATCCTGATAAGATGAGAGAATTTCCTGTACGTTCTTAGATAATGATATCAGAGGAACCTGCGGCCGCAGTCAGTGACGGATTTGGTTAGCAGTCACACTGGAATTATTATCCTGAATTAGAAAGTACAGAATTGAGATGATTAGAGGTGCCGACCAATTCACACACCCTAGGTCTCAATCGGGAAATTAGTCGCTAGAAGGACCGTATGTACATGGCATTTATAAGAGTTGGAGGTTCACAAATATCAATTCACCTGAAGTTGGGTCTCATGGGCTTGTGGCTAGACATCGACCATGAGGTGTGGGTACTCCTGAATTAATAAGGAAATTAATTCTGGAGTGGTCAGTTAAAGTGGTTAATTGATCGGAGTAATTAATTACATATTAATTGCTCACTAATTAAATCACGAAAGTCGTGGGCCTGCTGCCAATTGATGGTGAACCTAGAGGGTCACACACAATACAGTTGGACAGTGACAGTCTGAAAGGAAACACTTGATTTAAGGAATTAAATCAATAAATGAATTAAAGTATTAATTCAAGAAGAAGAATAATTAATAAGAAGTAACTAATTAATTAATAAAGAATTAAAAGTGTTAATTCAAAATGAAGAATCATTAATTAGGAGTAACTAATTAATGAATCAATTGGAATTTCTGATTGATTAAATCCTCAATTAAAGTGTTAATTGGAAAGGATTAATTGATTAATAGTGGATTAATTAATTAAAGCATATGGGCCAATTATTGTTAAGATAAATAATCTGGGATTGATTAATATTACATGGGCCGATTTTGCTAAGGGTGACTTGATTGAATTGATTCAAGATTGATGAAGCATGTGGGCATGGTTGAATTAATTAATGATCTCTTGATCAATTAATTTAGTCTTGGCCGAACCATGCTAAGAAAATTTATTGATCTTATGGTTAATTAGTCAAGGGGCCGATTTTAATGGAAATAGTTAGGAAAGATTTTCTTGTGAAGAGATATGGCATATCTTGTTTCCTTAGGAGATAAGGAAATATATGCAAAGAGATATATCTTATATCTAGAAGGACTCTTCTAAATATAAGAGATATATCATAATCTCTTCAAATGAGCAAGAAAATCTCAACAAACTAACAACCCCATTAAATAGGGAGGAGAGGCCGAAATTTTCAGCAAACCCAATCAAGAAAGGAAAAATCGATTTCTCTCCCCGTTCAGATTTCTCTGAAATCGCCCCACCCCTGTGTAGGATTTTTCTCCAAGTTTTCTTCCCGGATCTAAATCCAATTCCTGACGAGACAATTCCTTAATCCTAGTTCTTAGCCTGGGGATTACGCGAAGTTACTCAAATCCAACTTGTGTGGACTTTCTCTAGAGGCACAACATTTGGGGTGCTCTAGTGAACAATTGAAGACCGGAGAAAAACCACCACCTTGCCTGTGGTTAGGTAAAATAGTTTTTACCTTCTTATTTATTTTTAGTATATGCTTGCTGAAAATAAATTCAACCTTTATTCATATGTGCTAATAAGAAACCTTGGGATTTGGTGTATAAATAAAATTTTAAATTCCGCTCTGTTTTAGTTGACAATTATACCCATAAAAACCCAACAGAGCATCAATTGAGTGTTGCTCTGGAAAAGTTAGACAACTTCAAGATGAAGTCTGCGGAAACCATTGATCAGATGGATACAAGGTATACAAGGACGTTGAATGAAGTTCTCAAACTTGGGAAAACCTTCACTGACAAGGAGATAACCATCAGAGTGCTGAAAGCTCTGCCTCCAAAGTTCAACATGAAGGTGACAGCCATGGAAGAGTCAAGAGATTTGGGAAAGATCTCTCTTATCGAGCTGTTCTCAGTACTCAAGGCATACGAGTACAAATTGCCAAGAATGAGTGTTGAAGAAACCTCAACTTCAGGCCCCACAACTGCCCTAGTTGCTGCTGAAAATCTAAGAAGCCTAGTACACAAAAGCAAAGAAGTTGACTCATCTGATGAAGCCACAATACTCAACAAAAAGGAGTACACAGCTAGAAAAGTTGCATTGCTGATGAATAATTTCAAGAAGTTCTATAAAAGAAAAATGAAGAACAAATGCAACAATGCTTCTACTTCTAACCCTACTTCTTCTTCTCAAGATAAGGATTCTTTTAAATCCAAACTAATGTGTTACAACTGCAGGAAATTGGGACATTTCATCATAGACTACCCGTATCCTAAAGTTGAGAAGTACACTGAATAATAAAAGAGAATCAGAAAGGAAAGAAAGCATCAGAAAGGTAAGGTGCTGTTAGCAGAAGCAGAAAAACTGGCTGCTATCTACTCATCTGATTCAGACTCAGACACTTCTGATGAAGAGTCTACTGAAGATGAGAACCCTGCTCTTATTTGCCTGATGACTAAGGAATATGATAACTTTGAGGATGGTGAGGTAATGAGGTAACTCCTCTTGAAAATGAATTGTTTAATTCATTTAAGCAAATGATGCTTAATAATACTAGTATTGCTGACGCATTTGCTAAGCTTAAGGAAGAGATGATATTGCTAAGAGAGCAAAACAGTTCACTGAAACTTAAGGCTGAAGAGCTAAAAGAATCAGCTGAATATAAACTGCTTGAGTAAGAGAATGAATCTCTGAAAGCTGAGTGTGAAGTCTATAAGGGTAAAATCATGGAATTTGAAAAGATTATTGAGTCTCATGATAAATCATCTGTTGCATCCACTCATATGTCTAGTAAACTGAAAATACCTTTAGAGCATGATAAGTTAGAACTGAATCATACTGAAAAATTTGTATCAGCTGACAACAGTAAGGTCATCTTGTATGTTCAGACAACTAAACCTGCTTCACCTGAGAAAGAATTAAAGGAAAAAAAGCTCCTAAGACTAAAAAGAGCAAAGAGCCTAGTATATGAAAACAGACTGGTAAAAATAAACAGCAGAGATCTACGAAGTCTGCTGATAAGGCTAAAACCAATCAGACTTGTGGCAAGACTAAGTCGTCTGTCAATGAGCAAGCATCTAGTAAACCAAAGAAGCTTAAGAACAAGAAAAATTAAAATGATTGGTATGGAAATGAATCATATTATGTGCAACCTGCTGCATATCCTCCTATGTATCATGCACCTCAGTTTCCAACTTACTATGCACTATATCCTGCTTATCCAATGCATGCATATCCTGCTTATCATGCATTTTATTCTGCTTATGAACATCATCCTTATCATATTGATTATCAACGCAACAAATCTGATGAATATGATGAAGATAAACCTTGTAACGCCCCCCAAATTTTCGAACCCTTTTGATTGAATTTTTAATCCAAATTTAAGTGCTACATTTTATTTTCAAAGTTAAGCATTAATTTGAGCTAAAAAATACAAATTAATTAAATCTTGTGATCTTTTGAACTTTGAAATAATTAAAAATATAAAAGTTACTTTAAAATAAGATCAAGACCTTTTTTGAAAATTTTTGGGCTTGGATGCACAAAAATTTTGTTTTTGGGGACAAAAATGTAAGTTTCCAAAACTTCGAGGGGCAAAGTGTAAATTTGTCCCAAGTTGCAGATTTTTGCATGAGAGTAATTAGTTTCTCTCTTTGCACACTCCAAGGGCTGCTAAGGCATGCCCTTGGGTAGAGTAAACTCCACTACCAAGGTTTACATGCATTGGTGGATAAAAAAAATAATTAAGCTTTATGTCCCCCTCTTTTCCCAATGTGTATATATTTAATATATACACTTAACATCAGATTTTTATCCTCTCACTAACCTAATTTACATACACATTATAAAGAATAAGAGAGAGAGAGAGAGAGAGAGAGAGAGAGAGAGAGAACACACCAGAAAGAAATTTTCGGATATACACAGCCAAGCCTCGGTTTTTCGCACATTTCGTCTTCGTCCACCATTGGATCATGTCCAAATTTTGTGTGAAGGTCCTACACACATGGATCTACATATTTACCGTTTGGATCGTCGTTTGGATCTCCCGAAGTGAATCGATAGCCGTTAGAAAATGGTGAAAAATAAGGATTTGAGGGCTTTTGTTATGAACCACCACCGGAGCCGCCGCCACCGCCACCGAAGCTGCCACCACCACCTTCAGAGATCTGGAAATGAGGAGAGTTTCACCCCCTTCATTGTTTTGGGTAAAAAGACATCTATGCATGTGTCCTTTAGTCTTTGTGATATTACTTTCTTCTCTTTAAAATATATGTTGAAGAAGTTTAGTTTGTCCTTGTGATAAGTTGTTGAGTTCATATGTAATATTTAATGTGGCTTGCTTAGATTTTGTTTAAATATTGCTTATATGTTTGGATCTTGATTTATTTTTCTAAAAAGGTTATGTTCATAATTTTTGAAACTTTGGGGGTATTTTTGAAAGATTTTAAAAGTTCAAGGGTTAGGGATGCGAAAATTTTGGGAGTATAGTGGACTGAAAATATATTTTTTTGTTGATATTTGATTAGGCTTACTTGAAAAGCATTTGTTTTAAAGTTTGTTTCGATATTTTGCAAAATTGAGAGTTTTTGAAACATTTGGGGTTATTTTTGTAAATCTGAAAATAAGGGGGTAAAGGTGCTGTTTTATCGCTATTTTTACATAGTTACTTTTACAAACTTTTGATTAATTAAATTGATATAGTGCTTTGTTCACTTTTGTTCTAAGATTGAAATTTGTAAATTTTACCGAAGAAAATTATGATCAAAGAAATTTTTGTTTCACATTGTTAGTTGGTGAAAAGTTATTAAAATTTATTTTTAATCTCAGTTTTATAGTGGAAACTATGCTTGATTATTTTTAAATATTTCTTAAATGCGTGGATCTTAGATTATTTTTCAAGAAAATTGGTTTGATTAAGTTTTCAAAACTATGAGGGTGTTTTTGAAAAATTTTAAACTTGTGGGGTTTTTAAAGCTTTGATTTTTGAAGTAAGAAGATACTTAATACTTTTATTTGATTTTCGATATGGGTTTAGTTAAAAATCTTTTGATTTAAAGTTTGTTGCAAAATTTTCGGAAAAATGGATGTTTCTAAAAGTTTAGGGGTTGTTTTGTAAATCTGGAAAATAAAAGGAAAATTTTGCTGTTTTGGCGCTGTTTTATGAAATTAGAATTTTGAGTTTTGAAAATAATAACTTTTAAGTGGAGTTGATGTCGTAAATATTAAACACTTTTGTGCGATGTGTTAGTTTATGAAATCTATGTGTAGGATTTTCATTAGTTACGTTTTAGTAAGGTTGTTAGATAATTCTATGTCGTATACGTACTTGCTCAGGTTTCAGATACGCTTCATTTGTGGAGTTTTAGTCGCTATACTAAGCGACAAAGGTGAGCGTTGTGTGTTGAATTTGTATGTCTGTCTGATGTGCAAGTAGATCGAGTCAAACATTTACTTATGCTCTTAATAATCAAAGCATGTGTTTGTTGGGATTCGGTAAGATAAACAGCCCTAGGCACAGCGGAATACAAAAAACTTTTAGGGCCTCTTAAAGAATCTTGCCAGAATATTCTCTAGTTGTATATATATGAATGTAATTAAAACGATAGTATAAGTTTTCTCGTTTATACCTATCTCCTTGCAAATCCTCGGCTAGCAAAACGAGCTCTGAATTCTGCTCCAGGAAAATCGATCCAGGCTTCTCAGGAGCGCCCCACGTGTTGCGCCTCTACGAGTTGATACACCACAATATCACGAAAATAATATATCTCGATCAGCTAGAACACAAGATATATTATAAACTAGGAATTAGGTACGATTTGGAACAAGATCGAAAAACGAAAAATTCTTCCTTGCACAGGAAGGAGTTCGGCCGATCACACAGGGAGAGGGAGATAATTTTTGCTCTTGCTTAATTTTTGCTTAAGGAGTTGTGTGAAAAATAACTATAAGATAGCTACTTATAGTTATCTCCCTAACCTAGTCCTATTAGAACTAGGTCTTCTCTCTCCTACATGGGTCATGACCCTCTTTAATTAGAAGACTTAGTCTCCTAATTAATTCATGGCCCAGTTAATTAATTTGACCAGGCCTAATTTAATCTCCCAATTAAATAGCCCAATTAATTAACTTAATCTCCCATTTAATTAAATCAGACTCCAAGTCTATTTAATTAAATTCCTTTCTAATTAATTAAATCCAACTTAATTAATTAATCCACAAATTAAATTCCAATTTAATTTATGATCCTGATCCAATTCCAATTGGATCCCATTTTGTTCCAATTGGGTCGACCCAGTCGACCTACCCAATTTAATCGACCCAGTCGATTTTTCACCCAGTCGACTCGGTCGTTCTTATTTCCTCGCTTTCGCTACTTGTGTATTGTGTATGCCCCCGTAGGTTCACCACATAATTGGCCGTGGGTTATAATTAAATATTATTTAATTATTCGAGTAAGACTTACTCTAAATCAATCGAACACTCTGTCGATTGACCATTCCAAAATTAGCACCCCTGCCAATTTGGGAATTCTCCCACACTCCACGGTCGATGTCCAGCCACAAGCCCATGGAGCCCAATCACTGGTGAATTAATTCAGTGAACCTTTTATCATTTATAATTTCCATATACGACATAATCTCTCCATCGATCAATCTCCCAGTCGAGACTTAAGGGTATGGTCTTTCATCGGATTCCCTTTTCTTTTGTCTTGACCTTATGTACTCTGGTCTCGAAATAAATTCTCTTTGACTTAATCTTTATGAGCTACTTACATAAAGTCGTCAGTTACCTTGGCCAAGGATTTTACCAGAATTAATTTCTCACAGAAATCCATAGGAGAATTTCCCAACCTATCAAGTCGGGTCAATGGATCCTTTGTTGATGATATGAATCTGCATACGAGTTCCTCTATACCCAACATGAGTCCATAGAGACTTTCTGGCGATCCCCAGTCAGTCGGAACTCATATCAAAGTATAGACGTTCTCGCACCAGATAAACCCTATCATCTCAAGTAGTTAGGGATTGTTCCTCGTATACTATTATAAATTTGGAATAACTTCAACCCCGATATGCGACTACCGCTTCCATGGTGAGTTATTTCCTAATTGGGGCATTCAGTGCGCTTGCCATCCCAGCAAGCCACCCACTTATATGTATCGACTATCCCGGTCACGCTCGTGGACCCCAGCGTCCTCCAGTTCATCGGAGTATACACAACAGTGAGAGTCTAACCGAATCCAATGATGTCCTATCTCGATTGGATTCTACGACTCTTGAATATGTTCTAGATCACGGCCTTAGAGATCAGTCCACGGGTTGTCCCATAACCCTGTGATCTAAGGACTTCTATCCTTATGCGTAGATAATTATTACATAAGATAAAGATGACCATTTAATAAAGTGCATTTATTAATCGAAATTGAATAGTTCCGCATTTATTACAATAAATACTAGCCATACAGCTGGCTTGCAGGACACTATTTCTATCAATCTCCCACTTGTCCTAAAGCCAGTCTTTTATGTTCTTGAGTCCCATCTTCTGCAGATGTTTCTCAAATGCCTTTTGAGGAAGATGCTTCGTTAGCGGGTCCGCCGTATTATCTTCTGAGTCGACACGTTCCATCTTAATGTCTCCTCTACCAATGATATCTCTTATCACGTGGTATCGTCTTTGTACGTGCTTGGATTTCTGATGATATCTCGGCTCCTTTGCTTGCGCTATTGCCCCATTGTTATCACAGAAGATAGTAATGGGCTCAGCGATGCTAGGTATCACATCCAATTCCTGGATGAAGTTCCTCATCCAAACACCTTCCTTTGCTGCATCACTCGCAGCAATGTATTCTGCTTCGGTGGTTGAATCCGCGGTTGTTTCTTGCTTGGAGCTCTTCCAGCTAACCGCACCACCATTGAGGCAGAACACGTATCCTGATGTCGACTTGAAGTCGTCTACATCACATTGGAAGCTCGAGTCTGTATAGCCTTCCAATTTTAATTCTCCTCCACCGTATACCAAGAACAATTCCTTAGTCCTTCTCAGGTACTTCAGAATTGCCTTTACGGCTATCCAGTGCTGCTCACCTGGATCAGACTGGTAGCGACTTGTAACGTTTAAAGCGTACGCTACGTCTGGTCTTGTACATAGCATACCATACATTATGCTTCCTATCGCGGATGCATATGGTACTCGAGACATATTGCTTTTCTCTTCTAGCGTCTTTGGTGCCATAGACTTAGAGAGTGCAATCCCATGTCTCATTGGAAGCAATCCTCTCTTGGATTCTTCCATACTAAATCTTTTCAAGATTTTATCTATGTACTGGGATTGGGAGAGGCCCAGCAGTCCTTTTTATCTATCTCGGTAGATCCTTATACCTAGTACAAAGGATGCTTCTCCCATATCCTTCATCGAGAATTGTGTAGATAACCATGCTTTAGTTTCAGACAATGCTTTCACATTGTTTCCAATGAGAAGAATGTCGTCAACGTAAAGCACCAAAAATTCAACTGTACTCCCACTGATCTTCTTGTACACGCAAGGTTCGAACATGTTCTTGATGAATCCAAAAGTTTGGATTGTCTCATCAAAACTAATGTTCCAACTTCGGGAAGCTTGCTTTAGTCCATAAATGGACCTCTGGAGTTTGCACACCTTGTGTTCATCTCCTTTGGATGCATATCCTTTTGGTTGCTCCATGTAGATCTCCTTATCAATGTCCCCATTGAGAAAGGCAGTCTTTACAATCATCTGCCATATCTCGTAGTTATACCACGCAGCTATGGCCAGCAAGATCCGAATGGATTTGGGCATTGCGACGGGCGAGAAGGTCTCCTCAAAGTCGATACCTGGTCTTTGAGTGTATCCTTTTGCCACTAGTCGCGCCTTGTAGGTAATCACCTCTTCGTTCACTCCAAGCTTTCGCTTATAGATCCACTTGCAACCCACGGGAGCCACTCCCACTGGTGGATCTACCAAGGCCCATACCTTGTTTGAGTGCATGGAGTCCAATTCGGATTCCATGGCTTCGCGCCACTTTCCCGAGTCTATGTCTAGCATAGACTCTTCGTAAGTCCTTGGGTCGGTTAGAGACTGTCCAGTCTCATGCAGCAGACCGTAGTACCTCTCGGGTTCTCTACATTGTCTTTCTGACCTACAAAGTATCGATGTACTTTCTGGTGCACTTTCATGCTCATGTTCTCCCACTGCCTGTGGTGACGGGTCAGCTCGATCGACCTCTTCGGCCTTTTCAGCTTCAGTGACCTCATCTAGTTCTACGTTATTTTCTTTCTTGTCCACCAAGAAATCCTTCTCCAAGAAGTGAGCGTTCCTCGAGACAAACGTTGTTTGTCTTGTAGGATCGTAGAACTCGTATCCTATTGAGTTTTCTGGATACCCCACGAATTTGCACAAAGTGGATTTAGTTTCCAATTTATCTCCCACTAGCTTTTTAACGTAAGCGGGAGATCCCCATATGTGCATGAATGCGTATGAGGGTGCCTTGCCAAACCATAATTCGTATGGTGTATTTTCTACGGATTTAGAAGGTACTATGTTTAGTATCTTCATTGCCGTGAGGAGGGCATGTCCCCAAAATGAAAGAGGTAAGTCAGTGGCACTCATCATTGATCGAACCATGTCCATCAAAGTTCGATTCCTTCTCTCTGCTACTCCATTTAATTGGGGTGTTGCAGGAGGAGTCCACTGCGATAATATTCCATGCTCTACAAGATAATTCAGAAATTCGTTACTAAGAAATTCTCCACCTCGGTCAGAACGAAGAGCCATTATCGTATGACCAAGTTGATTCTCTACTTCCATCTTGAATTCTTTGAATCGCTCAAAGGCTTCAGACTTGTGTTTCAACAAGAACACATATCCATAACGACTAAAGTCGTCAGTGAAAGTGATGAAGTAGTCATAGCCACCTCGGGCGCTTTTTCTTAGTGGTCCACATACGTCAGTATGTATTAAGTCCAATGTTTGCTTGGCTCGCTCGGGGTTTCCCTTAAACGGCAACTTAGCCATTTTACCCTTTAATCATGGTTCACATGTTGGCATTTCATCAATGCGATTGATTTCAATCGCGCCAGATGATGCTAGCTTTTGAATCCTAGACTTAGATATATGTCCAAGTCGAGCGTGTCATAATTGGGCAGATATTTCATTATCTTGTTTCCTTTTGTTTTGTTGTACGTGCATGACTAACTTAGGCGGTTTTTATGATGTAAAGTCAATAATTCAATGTACCAAACGAAAAACTAAAACAGGAGCTTTTATAAAATCAACACTAATCATTAACACGAATAAAAGTTTTTCATTAAATAACTAGGTACATGAATGAAAGTTTCCTAATGACTTTATCAAACCACCTAAATCTACTTTTGCCTACGGCCTTGGTAGCAACTCCAGCTCCATTGCCTTATTCAAGGATCCAATCCTCAGGCTCCAGTTTCCTTAATGCTCCCATCACCTACAAGGATGAGAACTCCAGTCAGTGTCTAACACAAAAAATGCACAGTTAATTGTAAAATTAACTTCAACAAGGAATATACCTGTTCGAACTCTCCATAGGTTCGAATTTAATCCTTTCCCTTGACCTTGTGCAGTAAGGAGCTCTGGTTTCCATTTTCTTTGGCTTTGAACGCCGCCCAGTCCTTTCGCCAACCCTCGCGTTCTTTCCAAAAGAAGCTTCGTGTTCCTCGAGCATTTGTCGCAGGACATGCACAGTGATCTCTCGCCTCTGGAGATTCAAGTCCGCGATAAATCGGTCATATGATCTAGGAAGAGATTGTAGAATAAGATCTATTCGGAAATCATTGTCCATCACGACACCCATATCATCTAGTTCCGACAGAAGTCGAATCATCTTGTGTACGTGGATTCCGACAGGAGTTTCCATTCTCTTTCTTGCTTGCAAGAGTTCCCTCGTGATCGCGAATCTACGACGACCATCTCTAATCCCATAAAGGAATTTGAGATTCGAGAGAATCTCTTTCGCGGATGCCATATGCTCATTTTGCAAACGCAGATCAAGTGACATATATTCCAACATGTATTCACGAGCTAAGCCATCATCCAGTTTCCATTTGGTGATGCTTTTACGGAGCTCATCAGGAACGTCATGTGAAATAGTAATGGGTGGTGGCACAGACAAAACATAGGATATGTTTTCAGCTTCAAATAATCCATTCAAATGATGCGTCTAGAAATGCAAGTTGGGTCCAGTTAAAATATTACGTTCAAGTGATGAGATGGACAAATCTCTAAGTGCTCTAAGCTCTTTTGACATCATATCTATAAAATGACGATAGAAGAAATAAATACGCGAAAGATTAATTTAAAATGCACAATTTACAAACATGGTTTTTATTTGTAAATTACTCCCACTATTTTAATCAAAAACTTATGCCCCCACATAAGTTTCGGGAATTTAAAATGTCCTAGCGGGCTTAAGGCCCAAATGCAATCTCCTAGTACCCACGACTCGTTGGCCATACTATTTGATTCACTTGGTGGTCGAATACGTCGACGGTTAACCATCGCAGCTAACCCTTAAGTTCATTTAGCCTCGGTTTTCGATATGGACCCACGACCCGTGAGACATCCATACTTACTAGCGTTAAATCATGTCCAATACTCGTGGAGAGAAATAGTTCAATCCTAGACGCCCCACGACTCGTGAGACAGCGCCTAAAACCTTGCTATCCCCTCCCTTGGCACTAAACTCGTGCATCGAGGCAATAGACATATCATCTTCCTATAGCTCGACCCACGACTCGTGAGACATCGAGATATATTCGTACAATATGCCAAAGACCTAGTAATTGGATAGGCTCGGACCATAGACTCCATTCATATGCGCCCGTTATTCGATTTAATATTATAATTGAATTTTAAGTTCAATTGGAGGTTTTAAAGTTTTCTTGTGCGAGGTCTCATCAGATTATGCTTATCTTGTTTACGTGATCTATTCTAAGCATGCAAGACATACATCAAAGAATAATAGTAAACATACATCACCTAGCAGGGTATGATTGATCGACTGCCCATCCTATGCAATTCATCACGAGCCAAGTGATGAATCAATTGGTCAGTCTAGGGTGAAAATTAAATGTCCTAAACTATTACAATTTACAAACCCATACATCATGGGCCTTCTTGTAATATCCAGCTTGATTGGGCCTCCATGTAATGAATTGGGCCTCCATGTCCTCCAAGGTAAATGGGCCTCCATGCGGATCTTCAAGTCTTCATGAGGTCTTCTTGGCTCCAAGCCTAATCTAAGCCTAGCTTACATAATTTAAATGGTCCTATTCTATTACATTCGTTTGCGCAGGCAAGGGCACCAATCAGGCCCATTTAATTACAACCCAAAATTAAATAAACAAAAAAACTACACAGGGCTTAAGGGCAAAATCGATCAATCCACACATTCACTCAAGAACATGCATAAATTCACATAAGGGCATAAATGTAAATTTACCGGCTTCATTAATTTTAATTCGCAAAAATTCATCCAAGTTAATTAATTTTGAATTAACAATTAATCTCTAAGATTAATTAGCTCTTGCTTGAGCTCTAAGTAATCTACAATTCTTATCTTGATTAAATTGGTTAATTAAGGTAATCTAAATCTCTAAGATTCTTACCTTATCCAAAACTCTAAGTTTCCCAAAATTCCCAAATCTCCAAGATTCTCAATATAATCCTATTTTGACTAGATTAGTTTAATTAAGGTAGTGTTCACATCTAACAAGATAACTACCTTATCCAAAAACTCTAAGTTTCCCAATCTTCCAAAATTCTCCAAGATTTTCAGGACTTTCAAAATAGGCAGAATTAGAGTCCAACCAAAAATCAACCAGACGAGGCCAATCGAAGACTGCCACGTGGACAACATACACGCGGACATGAAGTCCGCGCGTGGCTGTTCGCGGCAGCCGCTGCTGCGCGTGACATCGTGCGGCAGCGCGCGGCTGCGCGTGACAGCACACGGCTGGCAGCCTGTAGGCTGCTGCCGTGCGCTGCTCGCGCGGCCAGCGTGCTGTTCGCACGCTGCCCTGGGCAGCAGCACGCGGTGGCCGCCCAGCCGCGGTGCGCGCCACCGCGGTTGGATAAAAAAAAAAATACATAATTTTTGTTTCTTCGATTACTTATGATTTAATTAAACAAACCCAGTCAATTAAATCCCAATCCAAAAATAAAACTAACATGATAAAATTTTCGAACCCAAAATTAAACATTAACTCCAAGTTAATTAAACACACGTCCTATAACATGCAAAGTTAAAGAACTAGCCACATAAATCAAACATATGATTTATTAAACACAGAATTTGCAAATTCATATATATACAAAGCCTAGAGTTGGCTCTGATACCACTGTTGGGATTCGGTAAGATAAACAGCCCTATGCACAGCGGAATACAAAAAACTTTTAGGGCCTCTTAAAGAATCTTGCCAGGATATTCTCTAGTTGTATATATATGAATGTAATTAAAACGATAGTATAAGTTTTCTCGTTTATACCTATCTCCTTGTGATTTAACCGGATTTCGTCGGGTTAATTGAATATCAGTGAATTTGTAATATCGGGGGGGTTTACGATATTTGTATATATATTTAATAGGGCTCTGTTACTTTATTCCGGATGGATTGATTACAAAGAAAAGCAATATTCAAGAACAAGAAGTAAAACCACAAATAAAACTAAGAACACACCAATATGGAGATCAAAAGCTATGAATAATATTGAATCTTATTCAGTTGTGTTGCCGTAGGCAGTGTATAATCAAGTATTCTTGAAGTAGAGGGATTTCGTCGTTGTTTAATACAATGATTAACTAGGTATTTATATAATGTTAAACCTAGCGTTACAAGGAAACATAGTCCTAATAGGACTCGGCCCAAATGTCCATCTTGGGTCCGGAATATTGTCTTCTAATCGAAGAGAGCTGTATTCGGCCTGGTCGATGAGATGATCTTGAACAGCCTGATTTGGTCGAACAGATCTCAATGTCTTTAGTCGATAGTACAGTATGTAGGGTGCGAAATAGCCCCCATCAGTACTCCCTCACTTCTTCGAGCGTATAGATAATAGAAGCTCCTAGAAGTAGATAAATTTTCACGACCGTTTGTTTTCCATGAATGGAGCCTCGTTAAAAACCTTTCTTAAGAAAAAACCCTGTGGGAAAAAATCTTAAGTAAGGAAAAGAGTGCCACATATCATAGATAGTCGTTTTCTCTGCCGATTACGGATCGCCGCGCATCTGTTCAGGAGGCTCTTTATATCCTACCGTTTTTGGCGGGAATATGATTAGCTGCGATGAGTTCGAAACGTCTTTTCTCATTTCATTATAAATAGGTGACTCTTAAGTTCGCCATTCTTCCTTTATACTTCCTTATAATTCACAGTTATTTCCTGCTTGGTCGTTCATCACGCTAAATTTTTCCTTTTATCGACCTTCATTTTCCGAGAACTAGAATACATGGCTTCTGCAAGAAGATCTTCTTCTAGAGAGATTGTCGCCCCCGATAATGAGGAGGAGTTGCATTCTAGTCTTTTGGGCGAACAATCTATTGTAACCGACTTCGTCGTCCCTGTAGAGGATACCTTCAAGGTACGAATCCTTACTGACGCGGATGTGGCTGCCCGAGCCAAAAAGGGCAAAGGTACTGTTCCTCAGATTTCTGAACCAATTGAGGACGTTGCTTGTGCTTATACAGTGGAAACATTTCCGGAGGTTGTGAATAATTACACCAAATATTTCCCGGAAGGTTCTGAGATAATTCTTCCTTCCCCTACTGATAGGGTCACATCTCCCCCGGAGGGATGTCGAGCTTTTTATTCGGCCCACTTTAATAGCGGACTACGTCTTCCCTTGTCTCCCCTTTTTCTTGAAGTTTTGAAAACTTTCACTGTGTGCCTGACACAGCTGGTTCCAAATTCCGTTGCTTTTGTAGTTTGCTTTTCTGTTTTGATGATCGCAAAGGGGTTTAAACCTTCTTTTCGTAATTTTACGCAACTTTTCCGCTTCAATATTTCTAGTTCTTCAAATCGTGGATACTTCTTCGCTAGTCAGCGACCTAGTCGAGCGATCTTTGACGCCCCTGTTTCTAGTAATCCTTCATGGAAATCTCATTTTTTCTTCGTTCGTCCTCCGTCTAATCTTTGCTTGGCGGACGGTTCGAGCGTGCCTTTTTCATGGGATCATAGTTCCAGTTGGATTCCTGGAGGTCGCTTACCGACAGGCGAACTAGTTCCCGACGATGCTAAGTTTATCGCTGAGATCTCCGAAATGCGTGCAAACAGATATCAAAGTGCTCTTCTGATCGGGGAAGCTTTCCTTCGTAAGGCGGGGTTAAGTGTTCACAACTTTCCGATCAATTCATCATCTGAACTTCTTGGTTAGTACTTTATTTTAGCCTGGCGTTGTCATGATACCGTTTATAGGGAAGGTAAATGACTTATAATCTATTTCTTTTTCAGCTGATATGGTAGAAAACTCTCGACACTCTTCGAAGGGAAAGATGGTGCTGTCGAAATCTTCTAAATCCGTAGAGAACGCCCCTATTGAGCAGAGAGCGTCACGTAAAAGAAGTTGGAGATATGTCATGAATCCGAGGAGGACAGAGAGGAATCTCCAGAATCTCCTCATGAGCCCCCTATTCGTCAGGGCACGGGATCTGGTTATCCTCCTCTTCATCTTAGAACATCTTTGGGTGTTCGAGGATGTCGCACCTGGTCGATGCCTCATCCTACTAATAATCCAGTTGATAGAAAGAGGAGTTATTACGGACGCTCTGGCCACGATCTTTCTTTAGTCGGAGAAAAACATCCAAAACCTACCCTTGTCGAAATGATCGAGGATCATTTAGAGGGAAAGAGGGCCGCTGGTTATTCCGAGAAGGACTCTCTTATCCACGATGATAATGAGAATGCGATCGATAAGGCAACCCGTGTTCTTTTGTCTGGTGTTTTTACTCGTGATCTGAATAAGCTTCTTCATAAGGATCCTCTGGAGAAATTCCAGCGAGCTTCTCTTTATGCTGAAAAGGTGATATCTTTTTCCTTTGATCATGCTAACAGATAATTTTATGGGTCTTCCTTAATTTACTAATCCATCTCTTTTTCTTGCTCTCTTTGTTCGTTCAGACTAAAACGTGTCTTGCGTCATACGCCTATGAAAATGCACTTTGGAAACAACAGTGCGAGTTCCTGGAGGAGAAGAATAAAGCTTTACTTCGTAAATCCTCCGGTTCAGAGGTTGGTCCCTCAACATCGTCTTCCGTTCCCGCCATAGAGACTCCTGCTACCGGGACTGAAGATCAAGAAATGATGAACAGGGTGATGGAGGTTTCTCGTGCTCAAGAGCAGGCCAACCAAATGGCTAGAAAGTTGGAGGAATTCCAGTTACAGAGCACGGCTAGAATTAGTGAGCTCGAATCTCAAGTGTCAATCCTTGGAACTTCTCTAGAGGAGTATGAAAAGGATGTTCCACTTAGTGGACTTAGGGATCGATACGGTAGGAATCCTGACGAAAGAGTTGTTCGTGAATTCCTTAATTCTCCTGTGCATACGGGGTTGGTATATCGGATGGTTGGTCCTTTACTTGAAAATACTTTTAAGAAGGAGATTCATCAGCTGGTCGCCTTAGAGATGATCGACGACCGTCGAAAGGAGTATTTCAAGGCTGCTCATATTCGGTTGAATCGCTATGGTGAAGTTTATTCTCCTTCCGAGGTTCCAGATGTTGTATATCAAGGTTTTCCTTTAGCTCACCTTGTCGAAGAATTTGGAAATCCATTGCCGATTCCTCCTTCTGATGTTAACGATGAGCTCGATAATACTTTTGTTGATCCCGAAGTCGAGGAAGAAGAGGAAGAGGATATTGGTATGACTGAGGGCGTCGGTAGTGATCAGAGAATTCCGGATAGCGAGAAGGCTTCTTAAAATAGTGATTTTTTGAAATAATCATTGTAATTATTTACTCGTAGGTTTTAATTGTAATTTTACCCTTTTTTCTCTTTGTACCTTAAACGTTTCGTATTCTGTCAGTCGCGTCTTTTCACATTCGCCGTAATAATTCAGACAAGTCATTAAGTTCGCCGTAATCATTATGCGTGTGTCTTTTCAAATTCTAGCGTTTGCTCCAAGGTCAGTTCTTCTGTTTCGCGCCCTTTCTTTGGGTCTGTCGCGTCCTTTCGTGCGGTATAAATAGGAAAGGTAAAAACTTGACTTATTTTTACTGCTATACTCCTCTCCTAACAGAATACTCTTTCTTTGGCTAGTCGATAAACTTTCTCGATATTAATTTGTATTTTTCCATAATCCGATCATGAGTAACCTTTTTGGTAATACTTCGAAGCGACCTTCTCGTGAGGGCGCTAGAGATAATAGACCCAAAAAACATCGAAGAGATGGGCCGTCGATTGAGCCTCCTCGTTCATCCCTAATAATTAGGTCGGAGATTGATACTCGCGTTATTGCCTCCGAACCTCTTTCTGTTGTAAACTCGTCGTTTTCAGAACCAATCTTCTCTTCTTCCACTCAAATAGGGAGCATGCCTTCCCCTGGTCGGATAGCTTTCGGGGATTCTTCTAACGTGGAGCAGGTTTACAATATACCTGTTTCATCAGGTTTTTCTTCTTATGAGTACGGAGGGGATTTTGTTAGTTCCCTTCCTTTTTCTACTTCTACTGCCCCAATCGCCAGCGGAGGGCAAACTGGCGATGATTTATTTGTCAATCCTTCCGTAACACAATCTATTATGCAGGATTGTCCTGAATATTTGTTTCATGATACCACTGTAATGACTACTTCTTTTGAATCGGGAGGACCTTCTGGAGATCGGACCAGCTCCAGGTCTGGTCGTCGAACCGTTATTTCTGCTTCAGGCAAGGAGACCTCCGTTAGCCCCGACGAGATGGGATCTCCTCGTCTGTTAGATGATCGATGTATCTTCGAGCAAGTCAAGGATATTATGTTGTCGGAGACTCCTCGTTCTGATGGTGTCCCTTCCAATAGCGAGTTGCCTGGCTCAGTTGAGCCTGATGCTTTGTCATGGGATCTGGGTTTAAGCACTATTTTACCTGGTGAGCTGAAAAAGCTTGAGGATGCCTCCAACGTACGCCTTGTTCAATCGCTGGTGAAGATATGTGAACAGGTGGGCGAGTCTTTTCATTTTTTCATTTGTTTTAAGTTTTGACTTCCTTCTTACGTAAGGATTGTTTTCTTTTTTCCAGGGTAAGTACTTTGCACTCCAGCTGGGTGTTCAAAACGATGAACTGTGGAGAAGTAAAGATGCTTATCAACGTCGTTTGGAATCGGAGTTGGCGAAGGTTGCTGGGCAGTCTCTCGAACTGCAGCTTGCCAATGATGAGCTGAAAAAATTGCAGGAGGAAAAGTCCGTTTGGGAGAAAGAGAAAAGTGACTTGGTTCAGGCTGCTGCCTTAGCGGAGGAGTCTCAACGGCGGTCCTATGAGGAAGGATATGACGCTGGTTATCTAAAGCGTCAAGAAGAGTTGATGGCTTTTGCTGGCAATATGACTCCTCGGAAGGCTGTTTCTGGTAGTCGGCCTGCTGACCGTTCTTCTCAGTGACCTTTGCTCGACCTGGCAGGCCTTGGACTGTCTCCTTTTTTTTTTTTTTTTTTTTATTTTATTTATTTGGTTGCCCGACTTTTGTGCATTTATTTGGGCTGAAATTTTTGTAATGGGAGAAGCTCTAAATTGGAAATCATTACCTTTTGTAGGCAGATTCTTGCCTTGATCAATCTTCTTCAGTAGACATAATTTGTTACTCTCGTTCTTCCTTTGTGCATATATAATGTTTGCTTCAGCAAATCAAATCTTTATACAATGTTTGCTTCTGCAAGTCAAGTCTTTTGTTGATCAAATCCAGTATATTCCTTTGGTTTACACGCACTAGCATGTTTTACGTCATAATTTAGACGTTAGTTTATTCATATCGATAATGCCTCTCATCTTGGTCGATGCTCAATCTAAGCCTTGTACTTTTGTCTTTTTGTGACCTAAATCTTATATAAAGAGGCCATTGTCACTTTGTTGAACTTCGTTTTTCTTTACGTCAACCTAAAGAAAAATGTCCCTTTCAATCTTTCCCAAACCCTTATGTTTCCCAGCCTTAATGTTGAACAATATGTTCCTTGGCTAGTGTACCATTATATCACTTTCTTGATATGGGAGGAATTGGAAAATGTAGGTGTTTTAGCCAGATCTACCCTGTTCAGACCTTCTTAAGCAATTCTTTGGTATGTTAGGCAGTGACGTCTTTGCCGTTTTGCATAAGGAGGACTATTCTCCTGATTTCTATGTCAAATATTTTGGACTCCAGAGGGGTTCTTGTATGGCTTAGTTACTGGTTACCCGTATGAGGTATAAGGCAGTTACGGCCCTCGCATGGTGAAGGGTTTGATCTTTTATCGAGCAACTGTCCTTTTCGCTGTGATTTTAAAGCTTGTATGACTTCGTTTGTGGATTCTATGTTTTTAAGCCATCGACCATGAAGTATGATCGTTCCGGTATGTCTGATCCGGAGTTCTTTTAGGTTTGCTTGTGTCATTTGGGTGATCGCTTCGACCCCCGACCTCTTTTGTTGTCGACCAGTTGAGGCGATTAGATAGTGCCGTTCCAACTTATTTGCATTTATTACGGGAGTCAAAGGGTCGTATCCATGTCCATTGATCAAATCACTTTTTCCGCCGTTGGATTGCTTAGATCTACCCCTATAAATAGGGGGTGGTTTATATTCATCATTTGCAATTTCCCAAAAAGGATGGAGATCTCAGATTCCTTAGATTTTATTCTGCCCTCTGATCCCATTGTCTTCAAAAAATCACATTATTATGATTTGTTTGTTCAAAATAGTGAAGTCGTTCCCAGTCTTGTATTGACGGGTCCCATGTCAGCCCTACCTTGTATTGATGGGTCCCATGAGGCCTCAAATGTTGTTTTCACAGTTTTGAGGTCCATGGGTTTCTGTTTGCACATGGAGGGTTCCTACTTGCCACTCACCCCTGCCCTTCGATGTTACCTCCGGAGTGACAAATTACCGGGGTGGGCTGGTAAGTTTTATTCTTTACGACTCCTCGGAAGAGATGCTGCTTCAGAGTAAAAGTCTACCCCATTGTACAAACAGTATCTCGTTGTGGGTGAATGAGTATTGCCGGTTATCTGGCTAGTAATGCTCATTTCCTCTGGAAGAACATTTGATCTTCAGAGCCTGGCCGTCGAACCAAAGAAGTCGACCATCCTGAGCAGCATGCTTCTTAGGTGGTCCATTATAATCGACGAGGTACTAGGGAGGAGATTGGTGTTTCCGTGGACATTGTCGTGAAGATCGCCGATTTCGGAGGATCATCTTATTTAAATCATTGTAACGATCTTTAAGTAGCATGTAGATCTTTGTAATGTGGGATTTTTGTATGTAACTGATTTGATGAATAAAATATTACTTTTATCCTTCGCATCTTCCTTGTCGTTAATTCTGTCATAATTTATTTATGAGTAGCATTTTCCGAGCAGACGGTTTTACACTTAGTCTATCTTCAATATTTCAAGAGTATTTAGCAAATCATTTAGATCGTTAGGAATAGAGCAAGGAGTTTTTATTGATCGGATCAATGTTTACTCAACTTGTCATAATTTAGAATTAGGTTTTTATCACCAAAAATCTTTTTGATCGCTATAGATTTATCGAGGAGTTTTTATCGAGCGGATCGATTTGTACTCAACTCGTTTGTTTAGATTTAGATTGAGGAGTGTTTATTGAGCGGATCAATGTATACTCAACTCTTTTTTGATTAGACTTAGGTTTTTAACCCAAAAATCTTTTTTGATCGTTGAATATTTAACGAGGAGTGTTTATTGAGCGGATCAATGTATACTTGACTCGTTTTTAATTTAGACTTAGGTTTTTAACCTAAAAGTCTTTTTTGATTGTTGAATATTTAACGAGGAGTGTTTATTGAGCGGATCAATGTATACTCGACTCGTTTTTAATTTAGACTTAGGTTTTTAACCCAAAAGTCTTTTTTGATCGTTGAATATTTAACGAGGAGTGTTTATTGAGCGGATCAATGTATATTCGACTCGTTTTTAATTTAGACTTAGGTTTTTAACCAAAAAGTCTTTTTTGATTGTTGAATATTTAACGAGGAGTGTTTATTGAGCGGATCAATGTATACTTGACTCGTTTTTAATTTAGACTTAGGTTTTTAACCCAAAAGTCTTTTTTGATTGTTGAATATTTAACGAGGAGTGTTTATTGAGCGGATCAATGTATACTCGACTCGTTTTTAATTTAGACTTAGGTTTTTAACCCAAAAGTCTTTTTTGATTGTTGAATATTTAACGAGGAGTGTTTATTGAGCGGATCAATGTATACTCGACTCGTTTTTAATTTAGCCTTAGGTTTTTAACCCAAAAGTCTTTTTTGATTGTTGAATATTTAACGAGGAGTGTTTATTGAGCGGATCAATGTATACTCGACTCGTTTTTAATTTAGACTTAGGTTTTTAACCAAAAAGTCTTTTTTGATTGTTGAATATTTAACGAGGAGTGTTTATTGAGCGGATCAATGTATACTCGACTCGTTTTTAATTTAGACTTAGGTTTTTAACCCGAAAGTCTTTTTGATATATCGAGGAGTTTATATTGAGCGGATCAATGTTTACTCGACTCGTTTTTGATTTAGACTTAGGTATTCAGTGCCCGAAAGTCATTTTGATATATCGAGGAGTTTATATTGAGCGGATCAATGTTTACTCGACTCGTTTTTGATTTAGACTTAGGTTTTTAACCAAAAAGTCTTTAGATCGATGATATTGAGCGAGGAGTTTTTATTGAGCGGATCAATGTATACTCGACTCGTTTCGTTCTAATCTTCCATCAATATGGTTGTGCGATTCCAATGAATGTTAACCGATATAATCGATATATAGAAAATGCTAAAAAAAATCTTTAATAATTGAACTGTAGGCTAAGGCCTTTGTTACAAGGATTGAAACTTGATAAAGTAAAAATAAAACAATGCAGTATAATCTGCTAAAATTTATTTACCATAGTATTTCCTAAGGTTGACTGCATTCCAGGTTTTTGGTAAGGCTGTTCCATCCAAGTGTGCAATTTTGTACGAACCTTTCTTCCCTACACCAATGACGATGTAAGGTCCATCCCAATTTTGCTGTAACTTTCCCACATGCTTGGATACTTCCACTTTTTTCAAGACCAAGTCTCCTTCTTTGAAGGTTCGAACGCGTACTTTTTGATTGTATGCTTTCTCCATATTAGCTTTAGTGGCTTGTAGGCGTACAGCAGCTTTATCTCTTAAAGCTTCTGTTAAATCAATGTCATTTTCTCTCAACTTTTCATTTTCTTGATCATCGAACATCTCTATTCTTGGCGTTGGGATTAGGGTTTCAACAGGGATAACCGCTTCCGACCCATATACTAAGCTAAATGGGGTTTCCCCGGTTGAGCTCCTTACTGTTGTCCGATTAGCCCATAATACTCCTGGGAGTTCGTCAAGCCATTTTCCTTTGGCAGCTCCTAATCTTTTTTCCAAAGATTTTATTATCTCTCGGTTTGCTACTTCAGTTTGTCCATTTGCTCGAGGATGTCCTACCGAGGTAAAATTCTGTTGAATTCCAAGTTTTGTGCACCATTCTATTATCTGTTTTCCCGCGAATTGAGTTCCATTATCGGAGATAAGGATCCTTGGGATGCCGAATCGACAAACTATGAATTTCCATAGGAAGTTGATAACTTGGAATTGGGTTATTCGTGTGAGGGCGACGCATTCTATCCATTTGCTGAAGTATTCTACAGCGACCAGGACATAGGATTTCTTAGATCTAGCTGCTGGAAATGGTCCCACAATGTCCATTCCCCATTGGTCGAATGGCCAACATACTGGAATAGGGTGCATGTTTTCTGCTGGTCGATGACATATGTTAGCATGGATCTGGCAGTGATGACATTCTTGGACATATTGAGCGGCATCTTTATTGATGGTTGGCCAATAGTAACCCGTCCTGAGACATTTTAATGTCAATGCCCTTGATCCGCTGTGGTTTCCTGCATCTCCTTCATGAATTTCTCGAAGTATATCGATGGTTTGTGATTCAGGGACGCATTTTAGAAGAATTCCAGATACCGATCTTCGGTAGAGTTTTCCTTCTACAAGTGTATACTTCGGAGCTCGATATCTTATTTTCCGAGCTTCATTTTGGTCAGGTGGTAGTTTTCCTTCTCGAAGATAGCCTATCATCGGGGTCATCCAGTTTTCTTCGGCCTCTTCGATTTCCATTATATCGACTACTGGTGTTTCATCGATGTCGATCGCCGGTGTATTAGAGATCAACCAGTTGATCACCCGTTCGGTCTTTCCGTCATGGGATCCTGTGAATCTTGATAGCTGATCAGCCCATTTATTTTCCGAACGTGGGATGTTCTGGATACTGAAGCTTTCAAATTTCTCAGCTAGTGTTTTCACTTTGGCGAGGTATTTGACCATATTGAATTCTTTAGCTTCGTATAGGCCTTCAATTTGTCTTTGCACTAATTCCGAATCAGTTAGTACTTTAAGACTTTTTATGTTGGCTTTGATCGCCATCTCCATTCCCGCAATCAACGCTTCATATTCTGCTTCATTGTTTGTTACGACGAAGTCCAATGTTATTGCGTAATTCAAATCTTCTTTATTTGGTCCGGTGAAGTTGATTCCGGCGCCTCCTCCTTCTCGGCATGAAGCACCGTCGACATGCATTAACCAAGTTTGATTTTCTACGATTAAGACATCGTTGTTGAGGCAACTCGACGATTCAGTTGTCTGTGTCGGTGTTTCTAATATAAAATCAGCCAATACTTGGGCTTTTATTGCGATTCTTGGTTTGTAATCAATTTCGAACTGGCCTAGTTCGATCGCCCATTTAATTAGTCTTCCTGAGGCTTCTGGTTTTGCTAAGACTTGTCTTAGCGGTTGATTTGTCAAAACCACTATTCTATAGGTTAAAAAGTAAGGTCGAAGTTTCCGTGCAGCCACCACTAAGGCCAGCGTGAATTTCTCAATTTCCAAATAATTCTTCTCAGCTCCCTGCAATAATTTGCTTAGATAATAGACGGGCTTATGTTCTGAGTCTTCGACTTTTATTAGTACTGAACTAATTGCTACATCGGAGATGGAGATGTACATATACAACGGTTCTCCTTCCGTTGGTTTTGCCAACATCGGAGGTGTTGTCAAATATTCTTTGAGTTGCTCGAAGGCATGATCGCATTCTCCGGTCCAAACAAAGTTCTTTGCCTTTCGGAGAGTTTGAAAAAAGGGGAGGCTTTTGTCTGCTGACTTTGATATGAATCTGTTTAATGCTACGATCTTCCCAACTAAGCTTTGTACTTGGGAGATGGTTTTGGGAGGTTTCATTTCAGTTATGGCTCGGATTTTTTCTGGGTTGGCTTCTATTCCGCATTGGTGAACTAAATATCCCAAGAATTTTCCTGATTTGACACCAAAGGTGCATTTTGCGGGGTTTAACTTCATACGATATTTTCTTAAGATCTGAAAGCATCGATCGAGATGTTTTACGTGATCCGCTTCGTTCATACTTTTGACCAGCATGTCGTCCACGTAGACTTCCATCAGTTCTCCGATTAATTCTTTGAACATTAGGTTTACTAACCTTTGGTAAGTAGCTCCGGCATTTCTTAAGCCGAATGGCATTACTATGAAGCAATATACTCCCTGCTCGGTTACGAATGCAGTCTTTTCTTGGTCCCGCTCATCCATGTATATTTGATAAAACCCTTGAAAGGCGTCCATCATGCTAAATATAGCGAAGCCAGCGGTCGAATCGACCAATAGGTCGATCCTCGGGAGGGGATATGGGTCGCGCGGGCATAACTTGTTAAGATCAGTAAAATCATTACACATTCTCCATTTGTTGTCCTTTTTTTCCCCTTTTGCTACTAGGACAACATTGCACAGCCATTCTGAGAAGTGTATTTCTCGGATTTGTTTCGCTTCAAGCAGTCTTTCTACCTCGGCTTTAATAATCTTATCTTTTACCGGTCCGTGATTTCTCTTCTTCTGTCTGGCGGGTTTCGCCAAGTATCTATTTTTAGGGAATGCTTGATTATTCGAGGATCGATTCCTTCAATGTCATTTGCGCTCCAAGCGAAGACGTCGGCATTGTTTCTGAGGAAGTTGATCAGCATTATTTCCCCTTCTTTGCTCAGTTCTGTACCTATTCTCGTTGTTTTAGACGAGTCCCCTTGTACAAGAATTATATCCTTATGTTCTGGAGGTTTTAATGATAAATCTAGCGGTTCCTTTCCTTTTTTATCCACTCGATCGATACTTGGGATTTCAATTTTATTTCTGTTGAGATCTTCTTCGATCTTTCTTTTACTCGGAGTAATCGATTTTGGGTGTTCTTTCATAGTTAACGAAGTACTGTAGCAGTCCCAAGCCATGCAATGGTCGTTTGTTATTTCTCCGATGCCTCTATCGGTCGGAAACTTTATCTTCTGATGATAAGTAGAGACAACAGCTCGAAATAAATTGAGAGCTGGTCGTCCCAATATTGCGTTATAAGTGAAAAGGGTTTCTACCACTAGAAATTTTACTAGCTTCACTGTTCGGTGGGGTATTTTTCCGAGCGATACGCTTAAGGTTATCGTTCCGCTGGGGATGATTTCGGACCCTCCGAATCCTATTAATGGCGTAGCTACTTTCTGCAAGTTTATCTGTCCCAAGTCCATTTGGGCTAAAACTTCTCGGGAGATGATATTGGCTGAGCTCCCATTATCGATCAGGATTCTCTTGACATTGTAGTTTGCTATTTCTAGCGAGATTACCATTGGGAAGTCGGGGTTATCCTCTTTTGTGTCCCAGATAATATTTTTAGGTGCTTCGCCTTCGTTAAAGCTGATCGGCTGATCGTTTGATGGCCTGCTTTCCAGGGTCCAAATTTCTTTTGGGTATTTTGAGTTTCCAATTATGGATCGGGCTGTTCTTCGTCGGGCGTTACGACTATCTCCACCCGCGGGACCCCCGGATATCGTATGGATAGTTCCATTGATCTGGTCATGATTCGACTCCTGAGTAGGTCGGCGTTCAGGTGACCTTTGATGAGAACTTCTCCTTTGATTACCGTTCCGAGGGCTTCTACTTCTTTCCCTTTTACGATTATCTCGCTCTATGTATTCGTCAAGTTTTCCTTGTTTGATTAGTTTTTCAACTTCTCTCTTAAGGTGAAAACAATTCTCCGTTCGATGTCCATGTGCTCTATGGTACTTACAGTATTGATCGTAGTTTCGGGACCCTGGTCTCGGCTGCGCGATTTTCCTCGCCTCGGGAATCCAGTTATTTCTTTCTAGAACTTCCAATATTTCTTCCATTGGAGCATTAAACCTTGGGTGTTCTACATGATTCACCCTGCTTCTGATTGGTTGTTCATGGTTTCTTGGTCTTTGGTAGAAATTTGGTTGCCTATCTTGGTCGGCTTTGTTGTATTCTAATCGCTGGAAAACATTACCTCTCCTGGAAGATCGCTCGTAATCCAAAGATTTTTGGGCCGGAAACCTGTCATGCCGTTTGGAGCCCGAAGTTGTGGTTTTGTTTTTGTTTTTATCCTTAATGGAATTCATCTCTTCTTGGGTCATATACTTAGACGCCAAGTTCATAATGTCGGCAAACGTTCTCGGTTGTTTTCGACTGAGGGCGTTTCCAAACTGCCTATTTTTAGTGAGATCGAAGAGGATAGAAATTATGTAATCGATATTCGGAGAATCGATTTTGAGTAATTCCACGTTGAATCTCGCCAACCAATTTCTTAGGGATTCTCCCTCTTGTTGGTATATGGTTCCTAGGTAGCTCATCGGGAGTTTTTGTCTTTTCTGACTGGCAAACTGCTGCGTTAGTTTATTGCATAATTCCCGGAAACTGAATATAGAGTTGGCCGGCTGTTTGGCAAACCAATCCAGGGCGAGTCCTTCGAATGTGGTCACCATTAACTTGGCGGTGAATTCGGTGGAGTGGGCATATAAATTCATTATGTTCGTAAAGCTAAAGATATAATCATCCGGGTCGGTGGTTCCATCATATCGGGGTAATCTTCCTGGGACTTGTCCCGTGGATTGTGCCTCTTTTATTTCCCTGCAGAAAGGAGAGCAAGCCGCAAGGCTTTCCTGGAGTTCCGCAGTCCGGGCCCATGGGTTTTGAACAGATCGTAGTCGTTGTTCGAGTCGCTCCTGTACCATCCTTTCAATTTCTCTTTCTGAGAATTGAGTTGCTCGCGGTCGATCTGGGATTGCATCATCTATATCATCCTCGATTGGGATGATTGTTCGTTCCTTCGATCCGCTGCGACCCGCTTGTGGTATTCTTCGACCAGGTCTTCTTCGTGGATGGTTATCGGAGGGTTTAGATTTGACCTGCTGTGGGCTGTGTAGCGAGCGTCGCTCACTTGCTGGGCTGTCAGCTTGTTGAGAGGTCCGTTCGTTCGGCCTTGGCACTCCTGGAGCAGGAGTTGTCTTGGCAGCCGTAACGTTTCGAGGAATTTGATCTAGTACTAGTAATTCTTCTGGAGAGAGTGATTTGAGAAGCATTGCTATTTGTCGCAATTTCTCCTGAGCGTCAGGGAGAGGAACGGGGACTTCGGGGCCTTCTGGTTCTTCCCGTATGGCACCGGGAAGGCCTCCTTGGGGTTCTTGCTGTCGGGGATGTGTATCTTGGACATTCTCGTCGGTATTGGGAACATTATTATCGTTGTTGTCCTGTATGTCTTCCGATGTGTTATGGCCGGTGGTTGTATTGCTTCTCGCTCCAACACGAGCGCTTTTCCTTGGGCGAGCCATGTGTCAATCGAATAATTAACCTAGCCCCTCGGTGGGCGCCAACTGATTTAACCGGATTTCGTCGGGTTAATTGAATATCAGTGAATTTGTAATATCGGGGGGGTTTACGATATTTGTATATATATTTAATAGGGCTCTGTTACTTTATTCCTGATGGATCGATTACAAAGAAAAGCAATATTCAAGAACAAGAAGTAAAACCACAAATAAAACTAAGAACACACCAATATGGAGATCAAAAGCTATGAATAATATTGAATCTTATTCAGTTGTGTTGCCGTAGGCAGTGTATAATCAAGTATTCTTGAAGTAGAGGGATTTCGTCGTTGTTTAATACAATGATTAACTAGGTATTTATATAATGTTAAACCTAGCGCTACAAGGAAACATAGTCCTAATAGGACTCGGCCCAAATGTCCATCTTGGGTCCGGAATATTGTCTTCTAATCGAAGAGAGCTGTATTCGGCCTGGTCGATGAGATGATCTTGAACAACCTGATTTGGTCGAACAGATCTCAATGTCTTTAGTCGATAGTACAGTATGTAGGGTGCGAAATAGCCCCCATCACCTTGCAAATCCTCGGCTAGCAAAACGAGCTCTGAATTCTGCTCCAGCAAAATCGATCCAGGCTTCTCAGGAGCGCCCCACGTGTTGCGCCTCTACGAGTTGATACACCACAATATCACGAAAATACTATATCTCGATCAGCTAGAACATAAGATATATTATAAACTAGGAATTAGGTACGATTTGGAACAAGATCGAAAAACGAAAAATTCTTCCTTGCACAGGAAGGGGTTCGGCCGATCACACAGGGAGAGGGAGAGAATTTTTGCTCTTGCTTAATTTTTGCTTAAGGAGTTGTGTGAAAAATAACTATAAGATAGCTACTTATAGTTATCTCCCTAACCTAGTCCTATTAGAACTAGGTCTTCTCTCTCCTACATGGGCCATGACCCTCTTTAATTAGAAGACTTAGTCTCCTAATTAATTCATGGCCCAGTTAATTAATTTGACCAGGCCTAATTTTATCTCCCAATTAAATAGCCCAATTAATTAACTTAATCTCCCATTTAATTAAATCAGACTCCAAGTCTATTTAATGAAATTCCTTTCTAATTAATTAAATCCAACTTAATTAATTAATCCACAAATTAAATTCCAATTTAATTTATGATCCTGATCCAATTCCAATTGGATCCCATTTTGTTCCAATTGGGTCGACCCAGTCGACCCACCCAATTTAATCGACCCAGTCGACCCAGTCGACTCGGTCGTTCTTATTTCCTTGCTTTCGCTACTTGTGTATTGTGTATGCCCCCGTAGGTTCACCACATAATTGGCCGTGGGTTATAATTAAATATTATTTAATTATTCGAGTAAGACTTACTCTAAATCAATCGAACACTCTGTCGATTGACCATTCCAAAATTAGCACCCCTGCCAATTTGGGAATTCTCCCACACTCCACGGTCGATGTCCAACCACAAGCCCATGGAGCCCAATCACTGGTGATTAATTCAGTGAACCTTTTATCATTTATAATTTCAATATACGACATAATCTCTCCATCGATCAATCTCCCAGTCGAGACTTAAGGGTATGGTCTTTCATCGGATTCCCTTTTCTTTTGTCTTGACCTTATGTACTCTGGTCTCGAAATAAATTCTCTTTGACTTAATCTTTATGAGCTACTTACATAAAGTCGTCAGTTACCTTGGCCAAGGATTTTACCAGAATTAATTTCTCACAGAAATCCATAGGAGAATTTCCCAACCTATCAAGTCGGGTCAATGGATCCTTTGTTGATGATATGAATCTGCATACGAGTTCCTCTATACCCAACATGAGTCCACAGAGACTTTCTGGCGATCCCCAGTCAGTCGGAACTCATATCAAAGTATAGACGTTCTCGCACCAGATAAACCCTATCATCTCAAGTAGTTAGGGATTGTTCCTCGTATACTATTATAAATTTGGAATAACTTCAACCCCGATATGCGACTACCGCTTCCATGGTGAGTTATTTCCTAATTGGGGCATTCAGTGCGCTTGCCATCCCAGCAAGCCACCCACTTATGTGTATCGACTATCCCGGTCACGCTCGTGGACCCCAGCGTCCTCCAGTTCATCGGAGTATACACAACAGTGAGAGTCTAACCGAATCCAATGATGTCCTATCTCGATTGGATTCTACGACTCTTGAATATATTCTAGATCACGGTCTTAGAGATCAGTCCACGGGTTGTCCCATAGCCCTGTGATCTAAGGACTTCTATCCTTATGCGTAGATTATTATTACATAAGATAAAGATGACCATTTAATAAAGTGCATTTATTAATCGAAATTGAATAGTTCCGCATTTATTACAATAAATACTAGCCAT
Source organism: Penstemon barbatus (assembly GCA_003313485.2). NCBI lineage: Eukaryota > Viridiplantae > Streptophyta > Magnoliopsida > Lamiales > Plantaginaceae > Penstemon > Penstemon barbatus. Next base: position 27,308,366 of record CM064878.1, on the reverse strand, counting down.
ACAGCTGGCTTGCAGGACACTATTTCTATCAGTGTTATATTCTAATTTTTCTTGCATGTCGTCACGAATAGGTTGACTTATTAGGTTGACATTACTCGCATGAAATCACTTAGCATTTCAACATGATTATCCAAATACATGCTACCTCCGAATCTACTAGTTGCGAATATATTTTTCGAAATTATTATGATACCCAAAATTTAATTTGATAAGTTATTAAATGTTGATAATATGTTAAATATGTTTGATATGTTATGTTTCGTTTGTTTCCGACTATATGTTTCCGTTTGTTTACGATTTTGTGTGGGCCCCTTTTGATTGGTATATGGACCCGATGCCAACCTGGCCGGCAAGGGCCGGCAGGATTGTCACGGTTACCCGTAGGCCTGGCCTTACAACCCAAGTGGGGAGGAACACTTGGGGAGTAAGGACGAACTCCGGCAAAGACATGTCGATGCATTTCAGATAGTAAGGTCGCTCCTTACTTGGTGAGTTTGGATGGACATCAGACTGAGGATGGAGGTTAAGTGGAGGACGACATCAACAAATTCTTGGTTATGTGAATTCCGTGTTTTTTCCGTCTTGAATATATGTTTATTTGCTTGATAACATGCTTATGTTATATAGTATGTTGCATCCACACATCACCATGCAAATTCGCACATAGCCTCACTAAGTTGGGCGATCAACTTATGCGCTCCGTGTTTCACTCTTTTCAGTTTCAGGTGTTTTGGAAATAATAGTCGGATTGCGGTTAGGTCATCACGGTTGCGGTCCCACCCTAGTATTCGGGAGAGTAGTAATATTTTGTGGTTGATTTATGCTCTTTTTTCGATTTTCTTTTAAACCTTGCTTAGAATGTTTGATTCGTTAAAGCTGATTTTTATTTTCATGAAAGCGAAAGGATTTTCATAAATTGCTTATTTATATCTCTCGGTTGATTTTGTTCAAGTATTTTGAGATGTTGTGATTAACGCTTCCGCTTTAAAATTCTACATGGAAAATTGATTTTTCCGTTAAAACTTAGTAATCAAAATTGTTCTTATTTCGTTTTAAACCGCTTCCGTTTTTAAACTTTTAATTTATAGATGACTTCAAGTCGACATCTGGATACGTGTTCTGCCTCAATAGTGGTGCGGTAAGCTGGAAGAGCTCCAAGCAAAACACTACCGCAGATTCAACCACCGAGACAGAATACATTGCCGCGAGTGAAGCAGCAAAGGAAGGTGTTTGGATGAAAAACTTCATCCAGGAATTGGATGTGATACCTAGCATTGTCGAGCCACTACTATCTTTTGTGATAATAATGGAGCTATCTCGCAATCGAAGGAGTCGAGATCTCATCAGAATCCAAGCATGAACTAAGACGATACCATTTGATATGTTATATCATTGGTAGAGGAGACACAAAGATGGAACGTGTCACCTCAAGGGATAATACGACGGACCCGCTGTCTAAGCCTTTGCCTTAAAGGCATCCGAAAACATCTGTATAAGATGGGAATCAGAAGTATGAAAAGTTGGCTTTAGTACAAGTGGGAGATTGATAGAATAGTGTCCTGCAAGCCAACTATTTGGCTGCATTTAAATTGAAAGGACCATTCAATTGGATTAATAAATGCATTTTATTATTATATGGTCATCTTTATCTTATGTAATAATTATCTACGCATAAGGATAGAAGTCCTTAGATCACAGGGCTATGGGAAAACCCGTGGACTGATCTCCAAGGCCGTGATCTAGAATATATATTCAAGAGTCGTAGAATCCAATCGAGATAGGACATCATTGGATTCAGTTAGACTCTCACTATTGTGTATACTCCGATGAACTGGAGAATGCTGGGGTCCACGAGCGTGACTGGGATAGTCGATACACATAAGTGGGTGGCTTGCTGGGATGGCAAGCGCACTGAATACCCCAATTAGGAAATAACTCACCATGGAAGCGGTAGTCGCATATCGGGGTTGAAGTTATTCCAATTTACAATAGTATACGAGGAACGATCCCTACCTACTTGAGATGATAGGGTTTATCTGGTGCGAGAACGTCTATGCTTTGATATGAGTCCCGACTGACTGGAGATCGCCAGAAAGTCTCTGTGGACTCATATTGGGTATAGGGGAACTCGTATGCAGATTCATATCATCAACAAAGGATCCATTGACCCGACTTGATAGGTTGGGAAATTCTCCTATGGAATTCTGTGAGAAATTAATTCTGGTATAATCCTCGGCCGAGGTATCTGACGGCTTTATGTAAGTAGCTCATAAAGGTTAAGTCAAAGAGAATTATTTCGAGACCAGAGTACATAAGGTCAAGACAAAAGAAAAGGGAATCCGATGAAAGACCATACCCTTAAGTCTCGACTGGGAGATTGATTGATGGAGAGATTATGGCGTATACGGAAATTGTAAATGATAAAAGGTTCACTGAATTAATTCACCAGTGATTGGGCTCCATGGGCTTGTGGCTGGACATCGACCGTGGAGTGTGGGAGAATTCCCAAATTGGCAGGGGTGCTAATTTTGGAATGATTAATCGACAGAGTGTTCAATTGATTTAGAGTAAGTCTTACTCGAATAATTAAATAATATTTAATTATAACCCACGGCCAATTATGTGGTGAACCTACGGGGGCATACACAATACACATGAAGCGAAAGCGAGGAAATAAGAACGACCGAGTCGACTGGGTCGACTGGGTGAATAATCGACTGGGTCGATTATTGTGGGTGGGTCGACTGGGTCGACCCAATTGGAACAAAATGGGATCCAATTGGAATTGGATCAGGATCATAAATTAAATTGGAATTTAATTTGTGGATTAATTAATTAAGTTGGATTTAATTAATTAGAAGGGATTTTAATTAAATGGGCTTAGAGTCTGATTTAATTAAATAGGAGATTAAGTTAATTAATTGGGCTATTTAATTGGGAGATTAAATAAAGCCTGTTCAAATTAATTAACTGGGCCATGAATTAATTAGAAGACTTGGTCTTCCAATTAAGGAGGGCCATGGCCCATGTAGGAGAGAAGAGCCCTAGTCCTAATAGGACTAGGTTAGGGAGATAACTATAAGTAGCTCTCTTGTAGTTATTTTTCACACAACTCAATAAGCAAAAATTGAGCAAGAGCAAAAATTCTCTCTCCCCTCTCCCTGTGTAGTCGACCGAACCCTGTCTTCCTTTTGGAAGAATTTTTCGTTTTCGACTTTGTTCCTAAATCGTTCCTAAATCCTAGATCATAATATATCTTGTGTTCTACTGATCAAGATTTATTATTTTCGTGTAATTGTGGTGTATCAACCCGTAGAGGCGCAACACGTGGGGCGCTACTGCAGAGCTTGGGTCGATTTTGCTGAGGAGAATTTCAGAGTCCGTTTTGCTGACTGCCAACTTGGATTTGCAAGGAGATAGGTATAACGTGCAAACTTATACCATCGTTTTATTTATTCATATATATACAACTAGAGTAGTATCCTGGCAAGATTCCGTAAGAGGTCCTAAAATTTTTATATTCCGCTGTGCCTATGGCTGTTTATCTTACCGAATCCCAACAGTGGTATCAGAGCCAACTCTAGGCTTTGTATATATATGAATTTGCAAATTCTGTGTTTTTATAAATCATATGTTTGATTTATGTGTGGCTAGTTCTTTAACTGTATATGTTTTAGAACGTAGATCTGTTAACTTAGAGTTAATGTAAAATTTTGATTCAAAAATTTTATCGTGTTAATTTTTATTTTGGATTGAATTAATTAAAAGTTAAAACTGTTGATTTTAATTAATTAAGGAATCAGACACAAATTAAAACAAAACAAAAGGAAAACAAAGTAATCGAAACTTTATTCTCTTGGTGAGAATTAAACTCGACCTTAGTGCTCGGCACAAAATTTTGATTTTCTTTTGTAGATACAATTCTCGTGGCATGTGTATAATGGCATGCATGTTGTTTTAATTTGGCAAATGTTACGTAAATTTTGAACCAAACATCATGTATTGCAATTTGATTTTGTAAATTGCAACTTGAAGCCGAACATATTACGGCTATGATATGGTGGTTCAAAATTTTTAGTGGCAGAATTTTGGATAATCTTGAACAAAATCTTGGAGATTTGGTTGTTATGGAATCTTGGTGAATCTTGGATAGATCTTAGATATCTAATTAACTAGGAAACTTAGAGTTTCATTTGAGATAAGACATTTAATTATAATTAATGTCTTCTAGTAAGTTACCAAGATTAAAGATCTTAGAGATCTTATTAAACAAGGAAACTTAGAGTTTCAATTGTAAGAAGAGATTTAATTAAAATTAATCTCTTCTAGTAAGTTACCAAGATTAAAGATCTTAGAGATCTTATTAAATTAGGAAACTTGGAGTTTTGGATAAGGTAGAAATCTTGGTGGATTTGGACACTACCTTAGTTAACTGATCTATTCAAAATAATATTATCTTGAGAATCTTGGAGATTTGTAAAATTGGGAAACTTAGAGTTTTGGATAAGATAGTAATCTTGGAAGATTTGTAACTATCTTAATTAACCAACTTTATCAAGATAAGAGTTGTAGATTACTTAGAACTCAAGTAAGAGTTAATTAATCTTAGAGATTAATTGATGATTCAAAATTAAATTAACTTGGATAATTTTTGTGAATTAAAATTAAAGGAGCCGGTAAATTTACATTTCTGCCCTTATGTCAATTTATGCATGTTCTTGTGTGAATATGTGGATTGATCGATTTTGCCCTTAAGCCCTGTGTAGTTTTGGTTTATTTATTTTATGGGTTGTAATTAAATGGGCCTGATTGGTGCCCTTGCTTGTGCAAACGATTGTAATAGAATAGGGCCTTTATTTTTATAAGCTAGGCTTAGATTAGGCTTGGAGCCAAGAAGACCTCATGAAGACTTGGAGATCCACATGGAGGCCCATTACCTTGGAGGACATGGAGGCCCAATTCATTACATGGAGGCCCAATCAAGGTGGATATTACAAGAAGGCCCATGATGTATGGGTTTGAAAATTGTAATAGTTAGGACATTTAATTTCCACCCTAGACTGACCAATTGGTCCATCATGTGGCTCGTGATGGATCGCATAGGATGGGCAATCGACCAATCATATGTGCAATGCTAGGTGACATATGTTTACTATTATTCTTTGATGTATGTCTTGCATGCTTAGAATAGATCACGTAAACAAGATAAAGCATAATCTGATGAGACCTCGCACGAAGAAAACTTAAAACCTCCAATTGAACTTAAAAATTCAATTAGAATATTAAATCGATTAACGGGCGCATATGAATAGTGTCTATGGTCCGAGCCTATCCAATTACTAGGTCTTAGGCATATTGTACAAATATATCTCGATGTCTCACGAGTCGTGGGTCGAGCTATAGGAAGATGATATGTCTATTGCCTCGATGCACAGTTTAGTGCCAAGGGAGGGGATAGCAAGGTTCTAGGCGCTGTCTCACGAGTCGTGGGGCGTCTAGGATTGAACTATTTCTCTTCACGAGTATTGGACATGATTTAACGCGAGTAAGTATGGATATCTCACGAGTCGTGGGTCCATAACGAAAACCGAGGCTGAATGAACTCAAGGGTTAGCTGGGATGGTTAACCGGCGACGTGATCGCCCACCAAGTGGATCAATTGGTATGGCCAACGAGTCGTGGGTACTGAGCGATTGCATTTGGGCCTTGAGCCCATTAGGAAATTTTTATTCCCCGAACCTTATGTGGGGGCATAAGTATTCGACAAAAATAGTGGGAGTAATTTACAAATGAAAACCATGTTTGTAAATTATGCATTGAAATTAATCTGCCGCGTATTTATCGTCATGTTTATGATAGTTTATCATAAGTTATGTATCCATGAATATTTACCATCATACTTGAATCAAATAAATTGATTGAACTCAAATGAATTTTGAATGACTTCGAAACTTGAGAAATTATTCTCGAGTCCAAGCAAGGACTAATCTCCTTACAAAGATTTCATTGTTTTTCCTTTCGAAGTTACACTTCGACTGGAATGGTGATAGGTTTCACCAAGCTGCCTTTTTTTCGAAGTTACTCTTCAAATAAGAAAGGTGATAAGTTTCACCAGAGGGTTGAGGATGGTTCTCAAGCCCAAATTTTCTTGAAGGCAAACATGAAGTCTCCCATGAATGGGAAGTAACATCTTGTGAAAAGGCCTCAAAAGGCTCGAGAGATGGAAGAAGAGGAATGTATCCTCTCTAAAGGGAAATAACCTTGGAGGTTTTTCTGTAAGGATGATAAGTTGAAAAGTCAATCAAAATGATTCTTCCATGGATTAAGATCAAGGGAAAAGGGAATTGAACCTATTCATCCCATAAGGGATGATTAAATTTTATTGAACTTAACCTTATGGTTAAAGTAATGCATAACGGTGTTGGATGCCCGATGAAGCACTCATTGATGCATTCAATGCATCTAAAGCCATGAATTATTTAGATCATTGGAATTTGCTTATACCATCCCTTGTCTTAAGGGATGTCATAGTTCCATAATGGTTGGAACTGATTGCGCTATAAGATTTATACGCAAAAGGTGTACATAAGCAAATGAGTATGGATACTCATATATCGACTAAATAAAATATGCATAGTCAATAAAATATAAATAATCAAGATTTCACACACTTGAGTCGTTGTGAAAACCGAAAGGCGATACACGAATACTGAAACATATTTCCGAATTAAAAGATTCAAAGACTGAGCTTGACTGGGTCGAGCTTGACTGGGATGCTGTACATAGTAACCGACTTAATTTCGAATCTTGCTTAATGGAAATTAGTTTTAGTAGTTGGTTGCTAGGCAACCAAGAGGCATAAACAAATGCAATGGATTTAATCCATTTATAAGTGTGTAGAAATGCTAAAGCATTAGTGGGAGATAAGGCGTCTCTCGTACCCTCATGGGTAAAAGTACGTTGTGATGTACAAATCCAAATTACTTTTGGAATAAAAGAAGAGAGCCTAATCAATGAAAGCATGTAAGAGATTTGGATCGATTCAAAATCAAACATGCATAGGCAGTACGCCATTGATTATTTGATAGAGAATTGGATTCTCGAAATGTAAGACTCGCTCAAAACATTGTCAGTTGTTGAGCATTTTGGACATGTAAATGTCCATTAAGAAATCTTGTATGAAATTCCTTATTCAAACAAATGAAACTTGATCGAGAAAATCGAAGATACTGAGCTAAGTATCTCTGAAGCCAGATCCAAAACATATCACGTGATATGAGTTTTGGTATTGTACCTTCATATGCATTCATGCGCATATAGGGTCTCCCGCTTATGTGAATAAGCTGGTGGGAGATAAGTTGGACGTAAAGTCCATCTTATGCAATTCGTGGGGTATCCAGAAAACTCTATAGGATACAAGTTCTACGATCCTACAAGATAAACTACGTTTGTCTCAAGGAATGCACACTTCTTGGAGAAGGATTTCTTGCTAGGCAAGAAGGAACACAACGTAGAACTAGATGAGGTCACTGAAGCTGAAAAGGCCGAAGAGGTCAATCAAGCCGACCCATCACCACAGGCAGTGGGAGAACAAGAGCATGAAAGTGCACCAGAAAGTACACCGGTACTTCGTAAGTCAGAAAGACAACGTAGAGAACCCGAGAGGTACTACGGTCTGCTGCGTGAGACTAGAGAGTCTCTAACCAACCCAAGGACTTACGAAGAGGCTATGCTAGGCATAGACTCGGGAAAGTGGCGTGAAGCCATGGAATTCGAATTGGACTCCATGCACTCGAACAAGGTCTGGGCCTTGGTAGATCCACCAGTGGGAGTAGCTCCCGTGGGTTGCAAGTGGATCTATAAGCGAAAGCTTGGAGTGAACGGAAAGGTAATAACCTACAAGGCGCGACTAGTGGCAAAAAGGATACACTCAAAGGCCAAGCATCGACTTTGAGGAGACCTTCTCGCCCGTCGCAATGCCTAAATCCATTCGAATCTTGCTGGCCATAGCTGCGTAGTATAACTACTAGATATGGCGGATGGATGTAAAGATTGCCTTTCTCAATGGGGACATTGACAAGGAGATCTACATGAAGCAACCAAAAGGATATGCATCCAAAGGAGGTGAACACAAGGTGTGCAAACTCCAGAGGTCCATTTATGGGCTGAAGCAAGCTTCCCGAAGTTGGAACATCCGTTTCGATGAAACAATCCAAACTTTTGGATTCATCAAAAACGTGTTTGAACCTTGCGTGTACAAGAAGATCAGTGGGAGTACAGTTGAATTTTTGGTGCTTTACGTTGATGACATTCTTCTCATTGGAAATAATGTGAAAGTGTTGTCCGAAACTAAAGCATGGTTATCTACACAATTCTCAATGAAGGATTTGAGAGAAGCATCCTTTGTACTGGGTATAAGGATCTACCGATATAGATCAAAAGGACTGCTGGGCCTCTCCCAATCGCAGTACATAGATAAAATCTTGAAGAGATTTGATATGGAAGAATCCAAGAGAGGATTGCTTCCAATGAGACATGGAATTGCACTCTCTAAGTCTATGGCCCCAAAGACGCCTGAAGAGAGAAGCAATATGTCTCGAGCACCATATGCATCCGCAATAGGAAGCATAATGTATGGTATGTTATGTACGAGACCAGACGTAGCGTACGCTTTAAGCGTTACAAGTAGCTACCAGTCTGATCCAGGTGAGCAGCACTGGATAGCCGTAAAGACAATTCTGAAGTACCTGAGAAGGACTAAGGAATTGTTCTTGGTATACGGTGGAAGAGAATTGAAATTGGAAGGCTATACTGATTCTAGCTTCCAATGTAATGTAGATGACTTCAAGTCGACATCTGGATACGTGTTCTGCCTCAATAGTGGTGCGGTAAGCTAGAAGAGCTCCAAGCAAAACACTACCGCAGATTCAACCACCGAGACAGAATACATTGCCGCGAGTGAAGCAGCAAAGGAAGGTGTTTGGATGAAAAACTTCATCCAGGAATTGGATGTGATACCTAGCATTGTCGAGCCACTACTATCTTTTGTGATAATAATGGAGCTATCTCGCAATCGAAGGAGTCGAGATCTCATCAGAATCCAAGCATGAACTAAGACGATACCATTTGATATGTTATATCATTGGTAAAGGAGACACAAAGATGGAACGTGTCACCTCAAGGGATAATACGACGGACCCGCTGTCTAAGCCTTTGCCTCAAAGGCATCCGAAAACATCTGTATAAGATGGGAATCAGAAGTATGAAAAGTTGGCTTTAGTACAAGTGGGAGATTGATAGAATAGTGTCCTGCAAGCCAACTATTTGGCTGCATTTAAATTGAAAGGACCATTCAATTGGATTAATAAATGCATTTTATTATTATATGGTCATCTTTATCTTATGTAATAATTATCTACGCATAAGGATAGAAGTCCTTAGATCACAGGGCTATGGGAAAACCCGTGGACTGATCTCCAAGGCCGTGATCTAGAATATATATTCAAGAGTCGTAGAATCCAATCGAGATAGGACATCATTGGATTCGGTTAGACTCTCACTATTGTGTATACTCCGATGAACTGGAGAACGCTGGGGTCCACGAGCGTGACTGGGATAGTCGATACACATAAGTGGGTGGCTTGCTGGGATGGCAAGCGCACTGAATACCCCAATTAGGAAATAACTCACCATGGAAGCGGTAGTCGCATATCGGGGTTGAAGTTATTCCAATTTACAATAGTATACGAGGAACGATCCCTACCTACTTGAGATGATAGGGTTTATCTGGTGCGAGAACGTCTATGCTTTGATATGAGTCCCGACTGACTGGAGATCGCCAGAAAGTCTCTGTGGACTCATATTGGGTATAGGGGAACTCGTATGCAGATTTATATCATCAACAAAGGATCCATTGACCCGACTTGATAGGTTGGGAAATTCTCCTATGGAATTCTGTGAGAAATTAATTCTGGTAAAATCCTCGGCCGAGGTATCTGACGGCTTTATGTAAGTAGCTCATAAAGGTTAAGTCAAAGAGAATTATTTCGAGACCAGAATGCATAAGGTCAAGACAAAAGAAAAGGGAATCCGATGAAAGACCATACCCTTAAGTCTCGACTGGGAGATTTATCGATGGAGAGATTATGGCGTATACGGAAATTGTAAATGATAAAAGGTTCACTAAATTAATTCACCAGTGATTGGGCTCCATGGGCTTGTGGCTGGACATCGACCGTGGAGTGTGGGAGAATTCCCAAATTGGCAGGGGTGCTAATTTTGGAATGATTAATCGACAGAGTGTTCGATTGATTTAGAGTAAGTCTTACTCGAATAATTAAATAATATTTAATTATAACCCACGGCCAATTATGTGGTGAACCTACGGGGGCATACACAATACACATGAAGCGAAAGCGAGGAAATAAGAACGACCGAGTCGACTGGGTCGACTGGGTGAATAATCGACTGGGTCGATTATTGTGGGTGGGTCGACTGGGTCGACCCAATTGGAACAAAATGGGATCCAATTGGAATTGGATCAGGATCATAAATTAAATTGGAATTTAATTTGTGGATTAATTAATTAAGTTGGATTTAATTAATTAGAAGGGATTTTAATTAAATGGGCTTAGAGTCTGATTTAATTAAATGGGAGATTAAGTTAATTAATTGGGCTATTTAATTCGGAGATTAAATAAAGCCTGTTCAAATTAATTAACTGGGCCATGAATTAATTAGAAGACTTGGTCTTCCAATTAAGGAGGGCCATGGCCCATGTAGGAGAGAAGAGCCCTGGCCATGGCCCATGTAGGAGAGAAGAGCCCTAGTCCTAATAGGACTAGGTTAGGGAGATAACTATAAGTAGCTCTCTTGTAGTTATTTTTCACACAACTCAATAAGCAAAAATTGAGCAAGAGCAAAAATTCTCTCTCCCCTCTCCCTGTGTAGTCGACCGAACCCTGTCTTCCTTTTGGAAGAATTTTTCGTTTTCTACTTTGTTCCTAAATCGTTCCTAAATCCTAGATCATAATATATCTTGTGTTCTAGCTGATCAAGATTTATTATTTTCGTGTAATTGTGGTGTATCAACCCGTAGAGGCGCAACACGTGGGGCGCTACTGCAGAGCTTGGGTCGATTTTGCTGAGGAGAATTTCAGAGTCCGTTTTGCTGACTGCCAACTTGGATTTGCAAGGAGATAGGTATAACGTGCAAACTTATACCATCGTTTTATTTATTCATATATATACAACTAGAGTACTATCCTGGCAAGATTCCGTAAGAGGTCCTAAAATTTTTATATTCCGCTGTGCCTAGGGCTGTTTATCTTACCGAATCCCAACAGAAGGAATTTCGAAGACAGTCATGAGCAAAGATAAGCTATGTGACGCCTTTCAGAAGGGTAAACAAATCAAGTCATCTTTCAAGAGCAAGAAGCACCAATCATCTGGAAGGATTTTGGAGCTGCTACATATGGTCTTATTTGGACCCATTGATCCAATCAACAATGGTGGAAAGAAGTACTGCCTAGCTGTTGTAGATGATTTTTGAAGATACACTTTGGTGATTTTCATGAAGAAGACAAGTGAAACCAAGGAGCATCTTACAAATCAGATGGAGCTGATCCAGAATGAAAAGAACATGAAGATATTGAAGATCAGATCAGATAGAGGGACTGAATTTACAAACTCAATTGTTGAAGAGTATTGTAACATCAGAGGCATTAGCCATGAGTACTCTGCTTCCAAAATCCCTCAACATAATGGAGTTGCTGAAAGGAGAAACAGAACTCTAAAGGAAGCTACCAGGACAATGATAGCTGAAGCAAAGCTGCCCCAAAGATTCTGGGCAGAAGCTACAAACACAACATGCTTTACCCAAAACAGATGCATGATCAACAAGCATCAGAACAAGACTCTATATGATGTTTGGAACAACAGGAAGCCAAACATTCATTAGTTTAGAATTTTTGGTTGTAAATGCTTTGTTTTAAATAAGGGGAAGAATCACCTTACTGCCTTTGCAGAAAAGGCTGATGAAGCTGTTTTTGTTGGATATTCTACAGTCGATAAAGCTTATAGAGTCTTTAACAAAAGACCTTTACTTGTAGAAGAATCTATTCATTTAGTATTTGATGAACCAAGTCAATCTTCTGAAAAGAATCAAACTACTAATCAAAGTCTGTCTACTGATTTTCAGAAATTGAGTGTTGAAAGAAATGAAGAGTACATACCCATCATACTACCTGATCTCAACTTAGCTGCTAACTCAAGTGCTGTTCAAAATCACACTGCTGAATGTCTAACAGACGAGTTGCAAATAGCTGACAGACCAGAGACTGTTCAGCAGACAACAAATGTTCAACAGACTACTACTGAAACTCCAACAGTAGTGTTGCAAGATCAAAATAGAGGATAACACTCAGATTTGCAATCTGATCTCAGATGCCTCAAGAATCACCCACCTGAATTAGTGATTGGTGATCCTTTAGATAGAGTAAAGACGAGGAGAGCTGCTGCAAATGATGCAATGTTTGTCAGCTTCCTATCTCAAATAGAGCCCAAACAGATTGAAGAAGCTCTTAATGATTCAAACTGGATTGAAGCTATGCAAGAAGAGCTAAATCAATTTGAAAGGAATGAAGTTTGATACTTAGTTCCTAGACTAAGTCATCAATAGGTGGGTATTCAGGAACAAAATGAATGAAGATGGTATTGTCACCAAAAATAAAGCAAGATTAGTGGCCAAGGGTTACTGCCAAGAATAAGGCATTGACTTTGATGAAACATTTGCACCAGTAGCAAGATTAGAAGTACAGACTATTTCTCGCCTATGCTGCTCATAAGAATTTCACAGTCTATCAAATGGATGTGAAATCTGACTTTCTCAATTGAGAATTGCAAGAAAAAGTATATGTTGAACAACCACCTGGATTTGAAGCATACAAAGAAGAAGACAAGGTTTATCGTCTGAAGAAAGCTCTCTATGGACTGAAACAGGCTCCAAGAGCATGGTATGATACCCTATCTGCTTTTCTTTTAATTAAAGGATTTCGTAAAGGTAAGGTAGACAAGACCTTGTTTACTGTTGAATGGGAGGATCACATATTGCTTGTGCAAATATATGTGGACGATATTATTTTTGGTTTAACCAATCAACAGATGTGTGACAAGTTCTCCAAGCTGATGCAGAACAAGTTTGAAATGAGCATGATGGGTGAACTAAATTATTTTCTTGGTTTGCAAGTTAGACAGTTGTCTAATGGAATATTCATCAACCAAGCTAAATACACAAAAGATATGTTCAAGAAATTTGGTATGGAAACTAGCTCTACTGTTAGTGTTCCAATGTCTACTGGACTTCGTTTGGATAATGATGAAGATGTCTATTCAGTGGACATAACCAAGTATAGAGGCATTATAGGGTCACTGTTATATTTAACAGCTAGCAGACCTGATATCATGTACTCTGTTGGGATTTGTACGAGATATCAATCAAATCCTAAGGAATCTCATCCCCTGGCTGCCAAAAGGATACTTGGATACCATAAAGGCACTCAAGAATTGGGATTATGGTACCCTAGAGAATCTGGATTTGAGCTCATAGGTTATTCAGATTCAGACCTTGTTGGCTGCAAGATTGATAGAAAGAGCCGAACATGTGCCTGTCAATTGTTAGGTAGTCGTCTGATCTCATGAATGAGTAAGAAACAGACTTCAATATCTGTATCAACTGCTGAAGCGGAGTACATAGCTGCTGGAGCTTGCTGTGCACAAATACTTTGGTTGAAGCATCAACTAGAAGACTACAACATTAAAATCAGTGGAATCCCTATCTATGTGACAATACAAGTGCAATCTCTCTTACTCAGAACACTACAAGTCATTCAAGAACTAAGCATATTGAGATTAAACATCACTTCATCAGAGACCATGTAGAAAAAGGAAATGTCGTAATAGAGTATGTTCACACTGACAATCAGATCGCTGACACATTCACTAAACCTCTGAGTGATGCAAGGTTTTCAACTCTAAGAGCTGAACTAGGTCTACTAAATATAGATGCATAAGCTGAGGGGGAACTCATCAGAAGACTGGAGTTTATCAGCTTACTCATCACATCGTCTTCAAGGTTAACTCTCAATTGACTATTTAACTTATGGATTCTTAAAGTCAGGGGGGACGTGTAAGACTAGCGGTACTTCTGATTAAAAGATGAAATTTGTTGATGAAAGATAGTTGAAGTTAAGTTTTCATCAGAGAAGTTCTTAATTCTTGAAGATTGAAGATTAATTATCTTGCTGGATTGACATACAACAAAGGAAGATTACTAGTTATTGGCTTTCACTAGTAATACATGTTATAGAACACTCGTCTAATCAGATAAGTATTAACTTACTCGTCTGATTAATTATATAAAGTGTTGTTACTTAAAACGCTATATTTAAAAACACACTTTTATAAGTCGACTGAGGCGGTTCTCATTCCCGCCAGTCAATTAATGCTTTTTGAATTTTGAACTGCGTAAATATCGCCCCACGATTGTAACTGATCTAACGGTTTGCGTTAAACACGAAAATCGAAGCACCCTCACCTCCTTAAATTCAGATCTGATCAGCTTACTGATCTTTTACGGACCCTAAAAATCTTCTAAGGAATTCAAAGAATTTCTGCTTTCACTCTACTGCAAAACTACTCTCGTTCTACTAATCACTTTCAGATTAATCATCATGACTCAATCACAAAGAGCCAAGGCTGAGGGTATGTATCTCGTCTATGATACATATCACAATACTGGAACTGATGTGATGAAAGCAATTCTAGAAAAGTTCAAAGCGGCTTCATTGGTGGATTTCATGGAAGCGCATGAGGAAATGGTCTACAAGGATCAAGTCGTAGAGTTCTATGGAACCAGGGATGCTGTTGACTTCAACAAACTAGAAATCAAAGCGAACAAAGGAGGGGTTGATGTCTGCATCACCCCAAAGCTATTAAGTGAAAAATATGGTTTATCAATGGAGGGAAGAACAGACTTGTCGACACTGGCAGATACCAAAGAATAGGAGTTCTGGAGCTTCTGTGCTCATGAAGGGGAGATTTTGTCAGGAAACATCAAGAAGAAGTAACTCAAGGATGAATATCAGCGGATGGCTAATATGGTTGCCATGATCATGGAGAATTGCACCTTTTCGCTGGATAGTGTTACAATGAAGAGGTATGCTACAATGATTGCAATCCACTACCGATTTGAGGTTAACTGGGCTATTATTGTGTGGTATATTCTGGCGAATCACCATAAGAAAGGAAACACACATCATAGAATCTTTTTGAGTCACCTATTCACTCTTCTGGGATGTGGGCTGACGAATGGAAAGCCTGTTCATAATTCGAAGGCCATGGTGTACTATCAGGCTGTGAAGGGAAATACAAAGAGAAAGACAGCTGATGAGTTGCCTGTTGAGCCAAAGAAGAAGGCCCACGGCAAAAGAAGGAAGGTATCTGTTCAAACAGTTGAGCCAGATGTTCAAGCCAGAACAGATAAGAATGTTGTTGCTGATGCTATCATTGATCAGACAACAAAAGAAATAGAGAATATGTCTCCTGATTCACCTTCCATAACCATGACAGAGGAGAAACAGGCTGAAAATGTTGCAAAGATAACTAGAAGTCAGTTGAAGGACACTGCAGCATCAAAGCCTGTTCAGGAGAAGGTAGTTCCTAAGAAGACTGCCAAGAGAAAGATGATTTTTGAACCATCTCCCACTAAGTCATCTGATTTAGTAAGGGAAGGCCCTCAATCAGCTGAGAGGCCTATTGAAGTTGAGAAGACTACCACTGCTGCTAAGGAGTCAGCTGCCACAACTGCTCCCCAACAACCAACTTCAATAGCTAAGGTTGCTAAACCTCAAGATGATCCTGAAGTGTAGATCATCGAACCTAAAACAACTATTCCACTATCATCTGCTGCACCAGAACCTGCTAATGCTGCTGCTAAGCCCAAAAGAAAAAGAATTGTTAAAATCAAGATCTCTGCTACTGAGAAAAAGATAAGAGAGGAAGAACTTGCAGCAAAGATGGATAAGGAAGATCTTGACAGAGCAATAAGGCTGAGCAAGTTACAAGCAGTAAAAGAAGAGAGAAAGGGGAAAATGACTGCTACTGAGCTTAAAGCGTTAGAGGACGCTGATTTTGAAAAAGCCTTGGAACTGAGCAAACATGATGCTCATGGGCCAAGAAGGGCTGGAGGCATAAGGATAGGAGAGTCTTTGAATGCAAGATAAATCCTTCCTCCAGGACAAAGGGTGGAGAAGTGCCCTTTTGCTGTGAAGTGGGCTTTAAACACTGTAATGGGACATCCAGGAGCCCTTGCAAGATTTGAAGCATCACTTGCAGATTTTGACTAACAGCTCCAACTGGCTACTATGTTCGTTCAGGAGAAGATAAGGTACAATCAATGGAGGAACTTCAGAGTAAACAAGTTTGTTGCTGAGATAAAAGCTTGGAAGGAGTTTGAAGCTGAAGAAAATTGGGTACTATCATTCTTTCAAACTTCATCTATCTCAAAAGCTTTAGACCCTGATCTTGTGAGGGACGTTTTCCATGATTATGCAAGGGGCATAGTGGCTAGGGTAGCCAACAAAATAAATGATTCAATGCCTCCAAAGAGGAAGAAGAGTGAAGACCCTGTTCAGAGGGCAGTGAAGATTGCTGTGTATCAGGCGTTGGAAAAATGGTCAGAAAGATCAACATATTTTAAGGGTCCAAGTGACCTTCCAACGTTGCCAAATGTGCAACAGATTGCCTTTGGCTCGTAAATCAGCACTTATCAGGAGCAAGTGATCAAGGCACCTGTTCAAGGATCAATGCCTCAGATTACTAAAGTTATCCATCAGACTACAAAGATATCAGATGATGGAACTCCTGAAATAACTAAGGTGGAAGAACAGTCTACTGTTCAACAAGAAGCTGCCAAACCTGATGAAGAAGATATTCAAGTAAATGCTGGAGCTATTGTTGTTCATGAACCTGTTCAAGAGACTGCTAAACCTGAACAGAATGAAGAAGAAGAAGAAGAAGAGGTTCTAGCAGATGTACCAGTCCACCAGACAGAACCATCAGCTTCCACTTCCATTCCAACAGCGGAGAAGAACTCTTCACTGATGGAATCTATTCAGATATTGTTGGATCAATCTTTGGAAGATAGGATTACAAAGCTGATGAAGGAGATACAGGAAGAAAATAAGAGGCTGCAAGAGGAAAACAGGAGATTGATAAATCACGCACTTGACAACTTTCCTCTGCCACTAGATAATTCTCTTCAACTACTTCAGAGTCTGATTAGCATGAACATAAATGTTGAGGACGTGAAGTCTGATGTGAATTGATGAGGGGTATTCTGGATCCTACTTCTCTTTACAATTGCACGAGATCGAGCGGTACTTACCTCGAAGAATCGAGTTCGAATCTGACGATGGTTTTGCAGGGGATATAAACAAGCCCAGGATCCAAAGTTGCTGTTGGGCCGAGCTCTGAATCAAACTTATGGGCCGAAGATTTACATGTCTGTGGGTAGACCACCTGGACCCATTTTCAACTATAAATACCCCCTGCATTTATGATGTTGGACACAACTTCCCAGGTGCTCTCTCCTCGAAGCTATAGTCTTAAACTGCTCGGATTATAGGTCTAGTTCTATCATATGTATTTCGCCCTCTAGCTTGTACGGCATCCAATGATGCTCGAATAGGACCTTTTGAATTCTTGTACTTGTACTCATTCAGTTCGAATACAATTACATTTGATCTTTACATTGTTTAATTATCGTCATAACATTCAGCGTCCCACCCTTGATCGAATCAACGAAACCACGTAAGATCAATTGGCGCCCACCGTGGGGCCTTATTCGAGTATTAGATCGAAATATGCCTACTACGAGGAGGAACACGTATGTTAGAGGAGAGCCTTCCCATGCAGGGGGAGCACAAAATTCTGTTAACAATGAACCTGATAATCTATCACGCGCCGCACAACAACAACCGGAGGCGCCACCGGCAGTTCCACAAGATAACGTTCCAGTACACACAACCATTGGTGACTTAAGATCTATAATAGGCACAATGTGCAGGGAATTCTTGAACAGCGGAAGGGCAGATCAATCACCTGTAGACCAACCAGGGATTCAGGGAAGACCAGAGATACCTTCATCGAACTTGCAGAAGGAAAATGATGTGTCGCATGCCCCATCAACACATCCGCGTCGAGCGGCACCTTCGGAAGCCAATGCCCGGTCCGAAAACCCACCGGCACTAGTGCACGATCTGGAAAATTCTGTTGTAGGGGAAAGTCACGCCGCCGGCGCTGTAAGAAGAAACAAACCAATTAGCAAGAGAATCACTGAATCTGAATTGGAGAAAATAATACAGGAAAGGGTGGCTAAAAAATTGGAAGAGCAGGGTACCATGATAGAGATTCCCTTCACTCATCAAGCTCCCAGGCAAGCAGGGAACTCCCTGACTAGAGGAAACCTACGAGAGAGGGAGATCTCGAATAATATCATGAGATGTTCACCCTTTTGTCGAGAAATACGCGAAGCTCGAAACACAGAAACGGTGCCGACCAGGCTCCCTCGGTATAACGGGACTACCGACCCCGGCGAGCATATTAACAGCTTTGTTAATGTTATGAATTTGTATGGACACTCGGATAATTTCTGCTGCAAGATTATGGTCACCACTTTTGAAGGGATTGCCCTCGATTGGTTCGGAAAGTTACCCCCGAACTCCATATTTTCTTTCGAAGAATTTTGCGATAAGCTGAAGCATCAATTCGCTAGCCAGAGGAAGCCAAGATTGCCTGCGAATCATCTGGGCACTGTGAAACAATTGGAAGGGGAGACGTTGAGGCAATGGCTGGCAAGATTTAGTATTGAGCTCTTGAAAGTGGATACCCCGCAAATCGAATATCTGTCCTCATTGATGTTCGAGCTGACTAGAAGCACCCAGTTTGGGAATGCGTTATGCAGAAAGCAACCTAAATCTTTCGAACGGATAATGGAAATTGCTGAAAAGTATATGATACAGGAAGAAATGAACAAATTGAAGAGTTCACATCTAGATAAGTCCCATCTCAACAGAAAGCAAGACAGGGCCCCGATCCCAAAACCAAGTGATTATGGAGGATCGAGTAAAGGATCCGTATGGCAGCGAATCAACACTTTTAAGCCGCAGATGCCGCCCCAAGGACCGAGTTCATATGGACCTCCCTATGATCGAAATCGAGTCCCAAGGCCGGGTAAAATTCAATTTACCGAGCTTAACAGCTCAAAAGAAGAGGTGTTGACCGTATTGGAAGAAGGAAATTTAATTCCGGAAGCCCAGAGAATCGCACAGGCAAGGCCGGGCGCACCCGGATATGACCAATATTGTCGATATCATCGAGCTAGGGGCCACAGTACGGAGAATTGTTATCAATTGAAGGTCGAGATCGAAAAGTTAATCAACCAAGGAAAACTAAAAGAATTTGTTAAGAATGGCAACTACAACAATCGCTACAGATCCCGTAGCCCGAGAAAATTTATCGCTCGACAGAGGCAGATTCAAGGTCAAACAGAAGAACAATCGAACGGTGTGATCAACATGATCGCAGGTGGACCGGCGGGTGGAGATAGTAGGAATGCTAGGAAAAGGATTTTAAGGTCAATCAAGACAGGAGTGTCCACAAAAAGGGAAGTTCTGTCTTTGGAGCTTCCATCAATGGAGAATCAAGTCATCAGCTTTAGTGAGGCGGATCGACCCGCTGATGTTAGTTGGGACACGAATGAAGATGATCCAGACTTTTCCATGGTATTAACACTAAGAATTGCAAATTTCGAGGTCAAAAGAGTGCTGATCGATAACGGAAGCTCGGCAAACATAATTTCATCAGAAGCTCTTACGAGAATGAAACTCTGTCATCCATATTTGGATAAGGTAACCACCCCTTTGATCGGTTTCGGGGGGTCGGAGATCACTCCACTCGGGACTATACTTCTGAGTACCACTCTGGGATCAAAACCAAAGAATGTCACGAGAATGATCAAGTTCCTAGTGGTGGATACGCCGTTCGCCTACAATGCCATCTTGGGAAGACCCGCTCTGAATACTTTTAAGGCCATCGTATCCACTTACCATCAGAAGATAAAGTTCCCAACTGAAGGAGGAGTAGGTGAGATGAGGAACGATCAGTACATGGCCTGGGAATGTTATAGTTCGTCCTTGACCATCAAGGAAAAGGTGGAGCCTGAGGTCCCTAACAAAAGAAAAATATCTGAGTTAGTCTCTAACTCTGGAACCCCAATTCCTGATCATGAAAGACTGGATGGAAAGAAAGGGAAGATCGTTGACATGAGTGTACAAGCACCTGATCACAAAAAGGTGAGCTTGGTTCCTGGATCTCCAGAAAAATTCACAAAAATAGGAACGGAGCTAAGTAATTGCATGGAGGCAAAGCTCATCGGATTCTTGCAGAAAAACGTGGATGTCTTCGCATGGAGTTCGGACGACATAGTGGGAATCGACCCGCGAGTAATAACGCATTCCCTGAACATTGACCCAAAGGCCAGACCCGTGAGGCAGAAGAAGCGCAATCACGGACGAGAGAAAGACAAGATAATTAATGCGGAGGTCGATAGGTTGTTAGCAGCAGGGCGAATCAAGGAAATAAAATTCACGGAATGGCTATGCAATGTGGTATTAGTCTCCAAGGGAGAAAAGATCGAGAACAAATGGAGAATGTGCAACGATTTCACCGACTTAAACAAACTATGTCCAAGGGACCCTTACCCTTTGCCTCGAATTGACATGCTCGTAGACTCCACTGCAGGATTTGTATTATTTAGCATGATGGATGCATTTCAAGGATTTTATCAGATCTTCATGAACGAAAGAGATCAGGACAAAACGGCATTTATCACCGAACGAGGGGTGTATTGTTTCATAGTTATGCCTTTCGGTTTAAGGAACGCCGGTGCAACATATCAGAGGCTGGTTAATATGATGTTCAAAGAGTTAATAGGGGAAATCATGGAAGTATATGTAGACGACATGCTCGTAAAGAGTATGACCGAAGAAGATCATATTAATCATCTCGATAGGTGCTTCAAAATTTTGAGGAAGTATGGATTGAAGTTAAACCCAGCAAAATGCACATTTGGGGTGCGATCGGGAAAATTCCTCGGGTATTTAGTTCATGAAAGGGGAATCGAAGCTAATCCAGAAAAAATCCGAGCGATCACTGACCTCCATCCACCAAGAAAACTTTCGGATGTTCAAAGTTTGATAGGAAAAATTATCTCACTGAACAGATTCATCTCCAGATCCGCTGACAAAAGCTTACCTTTCTTCAAATTATTGCGTAAATCTAAGAACTTCGAGTGGAACGCCGAATGTGACAAGGCTTTCGAAGAGCTGAAAACATACCTGACTTCGACACCCATGCTAGCAAAGCCATCCGAAGGGGAACCTCTATATCTGTACATAGCTGTGTCAGAAGAAGCCATTAGCTCGGTTCTGGTCAAGCTAGATAAAGCTGAGCACAAACCAGTTTACTATTTGAGTAAATTGTTGCAAGGGGCCGAAAAGAATTATTTGGAGATTGAAAAATTTGCACTTGCCTTAATTGTGGCAGCCCGGAGATTAAGGCCCTACTTTCAAACATATAAAATCATTGTTTTAACTAACCAACCTTTGAGACAGGTTTTGTCCAAGCCAGAAGCTTCAGGCAGGTTAATAAAATGGGCGGTCGAGCTCAGCCAATTCGAAATTGAATACCGACCGCGAATCGCCGTCAAGGCGCAAGTGCTAGCTGATTTTGTACTTGAGTCAACCAACATATCGAGCGGGAAAGAAGAAATAACCCCGGAATTATGTATGGTGGAAGAAGCAAACGATCAAGTTTGGCTGATGCACGTGGACGGATCTTCAACCAAGGAAGGTGGTGGAGCTGGGATCCACTTCCAAGGGCCCAATGCCGAAGACCTGAGCTATGCGATAACCTTGGACTTTGTCGTCACCAACAACGAGGCCGAATATGAAGCTTTGATAGCTGGATTAGAGATGGCCATTAAGGCAAAGGTAAAATCGATCACCGTACTAACGGATTCGGAACTTGTTCACAGGCAGATAAAAGGCACTTACGAGGCCAGAGAATTCAACATGATTAAATATCTGAACAAGGCGAAGAAGTTGATCTCGGAGTTCGATAAGTTCGACATTCAACCGATACCAAGAGAAGAGAATCTCTGGGCAGATATATTGTCAAAATTTACAGGACTGGCCGACGGAAAGACTGAAAGAACAATCACTTGGCTGCTATCGAATATGTCCGCCATCGAGTTAGACGCAGCCCCTGTTGTTGATGTTATGGAAATCGAAGAGCCAAGTAGATCGTGGAGTGACCCTCTTATCGCCTATCTTAAGGATGGAAAACTTCCGGATGATGCAAATGAGGCTCGGAGAATCAAATATAGAGCGCCATCATTTACTTTGATGGACAGTCAACTTTATAAGCGATCCTCTTCGGGAATTCTATTGAAATGTATCCGCGAGTCACACTACAATATCATTTTAAGGGAAGTTCACGAAGGGGAAGCTGGGAGTCATTGTGGAGCTCGAGCGTTAGCTCTTAAATGCTCAAGATCTGGATATTATTGGCCTACACTTTTTCCTGATTCTGTCGAGTATGTGAAAAAGTGCCATCACTGTCAAATTCATTCGAATTTAATACACCAACCGGCCGAACATATGCATTCGATCCCTATTTGTTGGCCCTTCGATAAATGGGGCATCGATATTGTAGGACCTTTCCCAACAGCGCGAGCCAGAAAAAATTACGTACTTGTAGCTGTGGAATATTTCAGCAAGTGGGTCGAATGTGTTGCCTTGACAAAGATCACCCAATTTCAAGTTATTAATTTTTTATGGAAAAATATAGTTTGCAGATTCGGAATCCCCAGGGTTTTAATATCAGATAACGGAACGCAGTTTGCAGGAAAAAGGATCACGGATTGGTGCGAAAGATTTGGAATACAACAGAACTTTGCGTCCGTTGGCCACCCTCAGGCTAACGGACAAACTGAAGTAGTGAACCGGGAAATTGTTCGATCTCTGGAGAAGCGCTTATCGGAAGCAAAGGGAAAATGGCTGGATGAGCTACCAGGAGTATTATGGGCCAACAGAACAACAGTCAAAGCGGCAACCGGAGAAACTCCATTTAGTTTGGTTTATGGGTCGGAGGCTGTAATTCCAGTCGAAAATCTTATACCTTCTCCCAGGGTCGAATTTTACGATCCAGAAGAAAACCAATCGCTGAGGCAAGTGGAAGTTGATCACGCGGATGCTCGTAGGGACCGCGCGAAGTTGAAAATTCAAGCCGCCAAAGCCAACATGGAAAAGGCCTATAATCGGAATGTGAGGATTCGATCCTTCAAAATTGGGGATCTAGTGCTCAAAAAAGTGGAAGTGTCAAAGCACGTAGGGAAATTACAACCCAATTGGGAGGGCCCATTTGTGATCGTAGAAGTTGGAAAGAAAGGATCTTATAAGATTGCACGCCCAAACGGAGAAATACTGCCTCGAGCTTGGAATGCGGTCAATTTAAGAAAATATTATGGAAGATAGAAACAATAGAGGCTTCTACTTTTTAGCTATATTATTCCGTTTTCTTTTGACCATTACTAGTCGGCGAACTATATGTGTGTAATGAAGAATTGGATTATTTGAAGAATGTTTGTTCAGACTATTTATTCAATGAAAGCATATTTCGCCTACATTCTTACTTATCCGTCGTATTACTGATATTCTCAGTCTATATTGCCAATCTCTACTTTCTTCTATCAAATGTGAAAGGGTGAAAGCCTCTGCTAAGACCCAAGGGCTAAAAATGCTCTAAAAAACGACTAAGGGTGAAAGCCTCTGCTATGCCCCTTAGATCGAAAATATTGAAAGGGTGAAAGCCTCTGCTAAGACCCAAGGGCTAAAAATGCTCTAAAAAACGACTAAGGGTGAAAGCCTCTGCTATGCCCCTTAGATCGAAAATATTGAAAGGGTGAAAGCCTCTGCTAAGACCCAAGGGCTAAAAATGCTCTAAAAAACGACTAAGGGTGAAAGCCTCTGCTATGCCCCTTAGATCGAAAATATTGAAAGGGTGAAAGCCTCTGCTAAGACCCAAGGGCTAAAAATGCTCTAAAAAACGACTAAGGGTGAAAGCCTCTGCTATGCCCCTTAGATCGAAAATATTGAAAGGGTGAAAGCCTCTGCTAAGACCCAAGGGCTAAAAATGCTCTAAAAAACGACTAAGGGTGAAAGCCTCTGCTATGCCCCTTAGATCGAAAATATTGAAAGGGTGAAAGCCTCTGCTAAGACCCAAGGGCTAAAAATGCTCTAAAAAACGACTAAGGGTGAAAGCCTCTGCTATGCCCCTTAGATCGAAAATATTGAAAGGGTGAAAGCCTCTGCTAAGACCCAAGGGCTAAAAATGCTCTAAAAAACGACTAAGGGTGAAAGCCTCTGCTATGCCCCTTAGATCGAAAATATTGAAAGGGTGAAAGCCTCTGCTAAGACCCAAGGGCTAAAAATGCTCTAAAAAACGACTAAGGGTGAAAGCCTCTGCTATGCCCCTTAGATCGAAAATATTGAAAGGGTGAAAGCCTCTGCTAAGACCCAAGGGCTAAAAAATGCTCTAAAAAACGACTAAGGGTGAAAGCCTCTGCTATGCCCCTTAGGATAAAACGAGCATTCTATTGAAAAATAAAACATTCTATGGAAGTTAGATCGAAATAAACATTCTGTTGAAGAATGACCTAAGTCTCCATGACGGCTAAGGCGCCGAAACAAAAAAAAAAAAAAAAAAAAAAAAAAAAAAAGGAGGAGAAAGGGAAAGACGGAGAATATTATTCCAAGCAAATATTATATCGTTACAACAAGGGTTATACTACAACAAGAAAGATAAGCCGTTACAACAAGGATGGTATCACAAAGAGAAATCTTAACTCGTTGTACAAAGAAAAACCACAGTATTACTAAACGAAATTATTTTCGGAAAGGATTTTTCGGACTTCAGCACTACGATCAGCATACCCGCGGATGTAAGCTTCTCTCTCACGGAGCTCGGAGTATCTCTTCTCGCGTTCATAAATATCTTTGAGTCTCTCTAATTCCGAACTCAACTTATCCTGAGACAATCTCTCCTTAAAAAATCTATTAGCTTCCAGCGCGCGTTCCAACTCCATCTTTTTAACGATCAGCTCGAGTGAAGTGGAAGCCCGTTGTTCGATCTCATGATTGGCCAATGCATAAAGCTTAGAGAAGACTTTGCTAGCCTGAATTTATAAGGAAACACATCATAGCAGAAATAAAGGAAATAGAGAGCCATAACAAAGAAGTTAGAAAGATTTACCTGAATAAGGGATTCCGACCCAGAATGAAATAGGAACGAGGAATATTCTCCAGCCGAGAAGACCGCCTCGGAGATAGAAACATCGGCCCGAAGAAGACTCAAGTCAGGTTTCTCATGACACATTGCATCGAAACGAGTCCCATTTATTCCAAGCAAAGACCCTCCGACCAACGAAGGAACAGATTGGGAAGAGGAGCGCCCAGTTACTTCATCCACAAAAGAAACCCTTTTAGTTCTCTTATTTGAGTCTCTAGATTTCAAGCACGAAGAAAGGGTAATGATCGGTGATTTGTTTTCCCCATGAGGATTTGACTGATCCGAACTAATAGATTTGATTGGATTCAAATTATTAATAGATTTGATTGGTGATCGTTCTCTTTTCCTTATTCTCCTACTATCACTCGGTCCGGATAAAGGCGCGGGAAAAATCACGAGAGCATTCAGATTCTTATTCATCTCTCGATTTTCGGGTAACGATCCGACCAAGATAATTTTTTAAAGAAGCTCCGAACACTATGAGCAATATCAGTGCAAAGGCAACGAAAAATGGCCTAGCTATTTATAAGAAAACGGTACGATGCAAACTGCAATGATTGGTAAAGCACTGCTTCCAAGAAAGGCCCAGTGATGTAACCAAGTACGCATAGCTGACGTCATGAAACTCAACAAGAAGTCCAAACAGGCAATAATATAAAATAGTATAAAAGAAAGAAATTCAAATACAAGAATCCACTAAATAAGCAAGGACCAAAGATCATAAGTAAACAAGTACATTGTTGCACCAAGCCAATCCTATTACATAGCAATCGTTATGAGTTGGACTCCTTCACGCCCGAACTACGGTCCGATCCATCTCGTTTCTCCGATTTGCTGGAACCACTTTCCGAACTGTCAGAGTCATCTTCACTTGAGCTGCTGCTTTCTTCATCACGAGTTCGTGCGCCAGGCGCAGATTGACTCGAACCAGAAGGAGTGCCTTGTACACTCTGACCGCGGGAATCCCCTTCAATATCCACATCTTCGTCTTCGGATTGGGCTTCGAGCTCATCAGGATTGGGCATTGGTGCACCGAATTCCTCAAGGAAAAGAGCAAACTCGTGAGTCGAAAATTCTTCGAGCTTAGGAGGAAGAGAGGACGCCTTATAGTCTTCACCATAGATATTCTTATAAGGATCCATCTTAGGAAGGAAGTCGTTAAGGGCACCTTCAATTTTAGCAGCTGTAAGGAGATGCTGAGCTCCTTTATAATAGAAGGATTGATTAATTGCTCCCGATCGTAATCGAACCAAGGCATCGTGGATCGGAGACTTTAAGAACTCCCTTACGGTGGGAAGCCTGGCCTCGACTCGACCACGTTCATAAGATTGTTCGGCAGATATTTTAGCTTGCTCAAGCTCCTGCTTTAATTTCACCACTTCATCCTCTAAGGCCTTCTTCGTTTGTAACTCGTTCCTGGTTCTCTCGAGCTCGATCTCGACCTCAGACAACTTACTCTTGGTATCCTCTAGCTGACTGGTCTTCGCAGCTTCATCCTTCAGAACATTGCACAAGGCTTTCTGTACTGCTTGAGACTCTTCACTCAGTACAGCTTGTCGAAGGGCAGTTTGAATAAACAGGTCTCCGGCCTGCAAAAGAAGAAGATATGTAAGAGCACGAGATAAGAAATATAAGGAAAAAGCTAGAAACTTTCAGAATAAGACAGTACCTTTTGATGAGCATGGGCGTAATCGCCTAGTATCTCAAAATCCTTTTTAGCGAAAGATTGAACAGTATCGTCCTTGAATCTTCCGGCGAGAAACATCCGAAGAGACTTATCCACCGTATGCTCACCCTCGGAGCCCAAGTCAGATTCGACGGTCCCACAGTCCGGGTATCCGGCCGCCCTAGGTCCTTGCAGGTGTTCTTCGATGAAATCAGCCAAATCTGGCTCGGAATGACCAGCCCGACATGGTATGGAATTCGGTCCCCGACCAAAAGGCTTGACTCTCCTAGAGGACTCAGGGACATTGCTACTCCTCTTGCGAGCCATCCTGGCCTGCAAAATCTCTCTAGCACGATCCTCCAGAAGAGTATAATTACTATATCCCGCGTTATTAGGGTTAGAAGGAACGTTTGGAAAAACAGAGCGAAGAGGTTCGGGATCTTGGAAATCGGAGGTCCCCTCCGTCTCGGCCCGAGACCGCGAAGTCCCTGTTTCGGTGATCGGGGGAACAATCATTAAAGCGTTCGAGTTTGATACGGTCCCAACCTGGGCCTTGGATTTTTTCGTTTTCCGGGAAGCTATTTGAGGACGAGGCCGACCCTTATTACCCTTCGAAAAGGAAGCAACATGCGGGCCAGCTACAGATGTACGGAATTTATCAACTATATCAGCTAACGTGGAAGGAGGATTAGCAGGATCGATCTGAGCTTTCCCAAAGATGATCGGTTCGGGAGGAAAAGTGCAACTACTGAGCTCGGCCAGTCGCAAAACTGCCTCTTGAGTCATTAAAGCAGTCTGATGAGGATCAGCACGAAGAGATTGCAGAAAATTATCTGTTATCTCATTCTTCATATTCCCCACGAGCCGGCGTCTCCCATATATCCACTCCTTTGCTCCAGGCCACTCGAAGGGAGTTGGCTCGGAATTTTCTTCGGAAGGCGGGGACTCTGGTCCTCGGACAAAGAAAAACTCGCGTTTCCATCCTTTCAGGTTACTACTCACATTGGTCGATAAGACCGAAATCTTCGGCCTCTGAGAAAAGTATACGTAACCTGCGTTTGAAGAAGTGGAAGAACTAATTTGAAATATCCTCCAAAAATTCTGAAAAGCCGGCCTTTTCCCCTTAGCTTTCATCAACACGCAAAAAGCTATGATTAGGCAGATCGAATTCGGTAAGATCTGACAGGGAGCCAGCTTAAAAGCATTTAGTAGATTTTCTACCAGAGGAGGGAAGGGAATGCGTAAGCCGTAGTGAAATTGTTTGGAATAAAAGGCCTGGCAACCGGCGGGAGGGTTGGTAACTCGTTGATCGGGGGAGGGAAGCACTATTGAAAAACCAGCGCCTAGATATTGACCGAATTCTCTTTGCAACTCCGCCAAGTCCGTCTCCTTATAGGAACAGACGATCTGATCTGCCCTCTCCTCAGTCATGTTTAGAGCTGCGCTAGTCGAGGGCTCTTCCCAATCGTAGATCGTAATCACCACGTTACGGTTTAGCCTATATTTATACTGCTCATCGTTACCCAAAGGAAGCTGTCCGTCTTCTGTATCTTCCTTTTCAGAGACTGTTGCCTCTTCGGAATTTTCATCTTCGCTATTCCCAGTGTCAGAACTTGACTCCCGCTCCTCTTCGCTATTCGAGGCGGAACCCGAGTTTTGTGGATTCTCGTTCTCAACTGATCGATTCTCTACAGCCTCTTTCCTGTTATCGATCTCATTCTCCTCTAAGGGAGATTTTCCTTTTAAATCTGCTGAGCTCGACATAATAAGGCGACTGATCAAATATGGCAAATAAAACTCACTTATCGACTTATTTGCTCCGATCAAAAAGTTTTTCCTCAGAATTTGTGAGGAACACCGACCCTCCGTGTAACTATATATACAGGGACAAAATGGGAAATTGCAAATCGGTCCCCGAGTAACCGCGACGATTGGACTCTCTTGAGGTAAATTTGAAGTTATATTTTCAGAAATTGCACCTACGGCCCCTAAACTTTCCAGAATTCCTGAAGTAAAGATCCATATCTCTAACAACAAGGACGATCTCATAACTGCGCTATCAAGAAATCGTTTAAACATGCACTCTTTTTCCCTGACCCGGTTTTTATCCCAGAAGGGTTTTTCCGAGCCAGGTTTTTAATGAGGCATACCAGCAACGATAAGCCGAGATCGATTTATCCTGACATTAAATATACTTCTTCGAGCTTAAGTTCCACTTTACGCTCGAGAAGTGGGGGAGTATTGATGAGGGGTATTCTGGATCCTACTTCTCTTTACAATTGCACGAGATCGAGCGGTACTTACCTCGAAGAATCGAGTTCGAATCTGACGATGGTTTTGCAGGGGATATAAACAAGCCCAGGATCCAAAGTTGCTGTTGGGCCGAGCTCTGAATCAAACTTATGGGCCGAAGATTTACATGTCTGTGGGTAGACCACCTAGACCCATTTTCAACTATAAATACCCCCTGCATTTATGATGTTGGACACAACTTCCCAGGTGCTCTCTCCTCGAAGCTATAGTCTTAAACTGCTCGGATTATAGGTCTAGTTCTATCATATGTATTTCGCCCTCTAGCTTGTACGGCATCCAATGATGCTCGAATAGGACCTTTTGAATTCTTGTACTTGTACTCATTCAGTTCGAATACAATTACATTTGATCTTTACATTGTTTAATTATCGTCATAACATTCAGCGTCCCACCCTTGATCGAATCAACGAAACCACGTAAGATCATGAATCATCTTCACACAGCTCTTCAACATCATGAAGGAGATATTGCTGATGTTATAAGTCTGATCACCAAGCTTGCTAATGCTGAAACAGAATTGAAGGTTGGATTTGCAAGCAACTTGGATGCAACTGCAACAAAGGTTCATGATGAGGTGGCTACCTTGCAACTCAACATGGATTATTTGCATGACTAGATTGGAATTCTCAGATCTACACTCAACCATCATACATCTCAATTGGCCACAATGGATGAAAACATCAGACGAATCTGCACTGTTGTCAACATACCAGCTGCTGAACTCCTCCCTGCTGATGATGACAAAAAGGGGAAAGAGAGGTCAATACCTGAAAAAGAGAAATCAGCTCCAGTGACTGAACCTGTTCAAGTACCTGAATCAAAGGACTCTGCTGATAAGAAGAAATCTGCTGAAATGGAAACAGAGCCTGTACCTGAACAAGATAAGGAAACTGAGGACAAAGCTGATGATAAAAAGGAAGCAGAAGCTGTTGAAGTAAAAGTAGTTGATGCTAAGGAAGCAGATGCTAAGGAGACTGCTGATGAAAAGGAAGAAGTTGCTGATGAGAAAGAAGAAAAATCCAAGGAACCAGTTAAGTCTGATAAAGAACTTGTTGCAACCAAGGATACACCTGAAGAGCAACTAGATCCATATGTGAAGTACAAGA
The DNA here is from genome assembly GCA_003313485.2 of Penstemon barbatus. Taxonomy (NCBI): domain Eukaryota; kingdom Viridiplantae; phylum Streptophyta; class Magnoliopsida; order Lamiales; family Plantaginaceae; genus Penstemon; species Penstemon barbatus. Next base: position 27,277,814 of record CM064878.1, on the reverse strand, counting down.
ACTTAGAATGCATTAAAAGAAGGGTTGATGAAGCAGAACGTGGACTGAAGCTTGAAAGAGAACTCAAGCAGAAGATGGAAGCTGCTCAGAAGAACCTTCTGACTGGTGAAACAAATGAAGAAGATGATGATGAAGATGAAGAAGAAGAGTACATAGAGATTGAAGAAGAAGTGACTGATGATGAATCAGATCACTAATGTTTATTGTTTCTTGTATCAGCTTACTTCCTTGTAATTTTCATCTTTGAAAACTTGTAACTTGTACTCAATTTCAAATCAATCAATAAAAGTTCAAGTTTTTATTCCAACAAATTATTTCTATCTCAGAAATCTTTGATGATAATGTTGGGATATTCTAGGTAGGGCTCGATTGTCAATACAACAAAGTGCGGAATTTTAAAAAATTTTCGAGTTCCTAATAGTCCCATGAATTCTTTCTCCATAGTTATTATACGAATAAGGATGAATCAAACATCAATAAAAACACAGGGGGGTTAATCGCAAATTACCTGACACCAATGGGATGGTCGTGTGCTCCAAGTGTTTGGTTCGATCCACAGATTGAGTGATCCATATGTCTCACCTCCAAAGCTAGTCCACACCAATCGGATTGTAGTGACGCCTACAAGTCTTAGGCTACGAACTGGATCTCGCAGGTTTGTCAGCAAAGGAATGGGAAATGCCAATGGAAGAATCGACTCACAGTGCTTATGTGATCGATCAGGGTTCGGCCAGGGTCAGATCTGGTCCGATTTGGGTTCGGCCAAGACTAGGTTGGGCGACTAGGGTTAGGGGCGAAAAACTATAGGGGGCGATTTGTAATTAAAATTCTTGTTCGAAAAATCTGATTTGTCACTCGATTTTTCTCTCTAAATTTTCAGCAAAAGTATTTTGTTTTCTCTCAAAAGTTTTCTTGTCTTTGAGTGCAACTTGGTTAGGTTTAATAATGAAGAGAAGAGGGAGTATTTATAGGAGAAGAGTCCTTCTCCAAAAAGATCTCCTTTCCTTGTTTATCAAATCTTTATTCCTTATCCTTAGGAATATGAGATTTGATAAATCTCTTCAAACTTGCTTTTCAAGAAACAAAAACTCTTTCCTTTTAATTACTAGAAATCGCCCCTAGCCCCTAATTTTAGATAATTCCAAAATCAACCCATAACTATCCAATACTGAAATTGGTTAATTATTTATTCTTCCAATTAATTAACTACTTTAATTAATTCCATAATTAATCAGATAACTCTAATTAATTAATTATCAATTAATCAATTAGTCATCTAATTAATAATCTCCAATTGAATTAATACCATAATTCAATTACCTTGATTTAACAACTTTAAATCACTTTCTTTCCTTTTAGACAGTCACCGTCCAATTGTATTGTGTGTGACCCTCTGGGTTCACCATCAACTGGCAGCAGGCCCACGACTTTCGTGATTTAATTAACAAACAATTAAATGCTCCGATCAATTAAACTACTTTTAATTGACCACTCCTAGAATTAAATCCTCTATTAATTCCAGAGTACCCACACTTCATGGTCGATGTCTAGCCACAATCCCATGAAGCCCAATCAAAGGTGAATTGATTTATTGTGAACCTCACCTCTTATAATTGCCATGTACATACGGTCCTTCTACGACTGATTTCCCGATCGAGACCTAGGTGTGTGAATTGATCGGCACCTCTAATTATCTCGATAACTATACTTTCTAATTTTCCGACAATGATTTCAGTGTGACTGCCAAATTTGGAAGCTCCTTCCAAATGCATCACCGACTATGGCCATAGATTCCTCGAAATCAATTATCTAAGAAACGTATAGGAAATTCTCTCATCTTATCAGGATGAGGCGTTAGATCCTCTCTTAGTACTAACCACTCGCGTACACTTTTGTACGCACCCAACTTAGGCACTTTGTGGCCAGGCTACGTGACCAGTACCTAAATCTAAGTACGCATATTCATGTACCGAATTCGCCCTAGTACCTCAAGTCTAAGGACTAAATCGTACACTATTATAAGCCTTGAGAAACATCCCATCACCGATATGCGTCATGCGCTTCCACAATGGGTTTCTCTGTTCGGGTCGTTCGATGCGTTCAATCCTCCATTGAACCACCTACTCATATGCACTGGACTCAAATTCCTTGCTCATGAAACACTACAAATTCACTCCATGTGAATCATGCATACTCGTACAAGTCTTGGCGATTCCTACGATACCCCGTCTCATTTGGAATCTATGACTTGGAACGGTTTTAAGATCACGACCTTTGAGACTGTTTCATGATTGCACTCAGTACTGAAGTGAATCGTCCCATAGTCTATTGTGACCTCAGGATTTCATCCAATCGCTTAGATAGGTTCGCGAGAGATGAAGTCGGCCATTGTTCAATTTCACATACTATGAATGAACGACGTATTAATTATAAACCATAAGAAAATAGTACTTCAACAAGCTAATTGAAAGAGAACTCAAGCAGAAGATGGAAGCTGCTCAGAAGAACCTTCTGACTGGTGAAACAAATGAAGAAGATGATGATGAAGATGAAGAAGAAGAGTACATAGAGATTGAAGAAGAAGTGACTGATGATGAATCAGATCACTAATGTTTATTGTTTCTTGTATCAGCTTACTTCCTTGTAATTTTCATCTTTGAAAACTTGTAACTTGTACTCAATTTCAAATCAATCAATAAAAGTTCAAGTTTTTATTCCAACAAATTATTTCTATCTCAGAAATCTTTGATGATAAAACTTTAGGTCTAAGTACAGGTACTTAGTTGAAAAGTTTTGTCATCATCAAAAAGTGAGAAATTATTGGATGAAGATGATGATCAGAGGACAAGAAATTAAAAGTTAAAGGGAGGTTTAGATGATTTCCAAAACATCTTAACCAACTATGTTAGGAAAGCTTAGTAAAAATCCCTTAGAAGAATTTTTATAAAAGATAAATAAATATCAGTCAAGTCAAAATTTAATTAGGTCCAGAAGACTACTGATCTGCTGCTGAAGGAAGAAATCAGATTGGTGAAGATCAGCCGACTCAAATTAGATTAGTTCAAGTTTGGGATCAGCTCAGTTCATCATCAGACTAGTGATTCTCATCAGCCAAGTGAAGATGATCAGGAAGTCTCTCCAACGGTAATAAATGCACTTGGAGTAATAAATGCTGAAGATTAAGGGTATTAATGGCAAATGATTGAAGGAAAACCTCTGCTGATAGAAAGTACCGTTAACAGTACTGTTGCAGTGCAGAGAGCCCTTCGCAGAGATTAAGGACCAGTACCCGAGGAATTTGAATTTTGTCTCTTCTCAACGGACATTTTTCAAACCTAGAGTATAAATAGTTCGCGAGCTTGAGAGAGAAGATAACAACACAACTCTGAGAAAATTTTCGAAGCAAAATCTCTCTAAGTCTCAAGAACAGCTCACTCACCTGGTGAAGTCATTTGTTGGCAGAACCAAGTTGATGTTCAAATCAAATCATTTTTCTGAGTGAAAAACTGTAAAAGGAGTGTTGTGAGAAGTGTAGATCCGTCTTAGTGAGTGATCTAACTTCAGAGAATAGGTCTTCTTTGTGATATCCTATTGTGAGCTTACGACCATTTTCATTTGTTGTTTGGCGTAAGTAGAGTGTATTGTAATCTAGTGATTATAGTATAATTTGGAAGAGTGGACTAAATGATTTTTATACATATAACCACTATAAAAATTCTTTGTGTTTTACTTTGCATTATTTCCTTGCATATTTTCAAAGTTGCATAAAACACTTTAGAAAAACTGTTGGAAGATTTTAAAAAGGAAGTTTGTTAAATACCGGGGATAAATCTTTCAAAGACTAAGTTTACTTGTGAAAAACACTTACAAATATCCGCTGCAAGTATTCTGTTTTAAAGCTAAGTTTTGCTGAAATCAGCTAAGCAATATTAAGAGAAGTGGTCAACTGTGCTGTTCAAGATCTGTTCACGATCAGCTTAGTCAGCTTACCGATCTATATCAGCTTAGTCTGCTAACGAGACGACTGAAAAGTTTTAAAGTCTAAAATTTTCAGAGGTCTATTCACCCCCCCCCCCCCCCTCTAGACCTCATCTGACCACTTGGGACCAACATACAATCTCTCGAATTTGTGGATTTTACTTAATAGGGAGATTCAAACGAAGAACCAACACTTATATTGACATTAAATATTCTATAAATCAAAATTAGTAAAATTTGTTGATTTTGATCATTCGGGAATCCAAATGGAGAACCAACATTTGCTGTAACATTAACTCTCCTGTAAATCAAAATTAGTGAAACTTGTTGATTTTGTTGATTCGATAAACGGAGAATCAACATTAACTCTTATAGTAACATTGACTCTTCGTAAATCAAAATTAGGAAAATTCGATGATTTCGTCATTCTGGAATCCAAACGGAAAACCAACAATTATAGTCAGATTGAGGTGGGATTATTGTTTTGGATATTATTTTCTTGGTTTTGGGTTTTCAATTTGATTTTCTTGAAAATGGTTCTTCTTTTCTGGGATCTTTAGATTCTTTCATTGCTTCTGGATTGGTTTGTGAAGGCGAATGTGTTAAATCGACATAAATATATAGGTGCTTTTATGTTTCTGTGTTTGAGAACATAAATCGACATGACCTTTCTTTGAAGATGGTTTCTCAATAATTTAAGTCGCTTCAAATTTCCTTAATGGATAAAAAGTATTTTTGTGTGTTTGAGGTTTTTTGTATAATATATTGCTGCAATTTTATGAATTGTTCTCATTGATATTGGTAAAATCTTTCTGAGCCTGTTTGTTTGGCATTTTCCAAAAACTTTTCGTGTTTGAGAAATGCCAAACAAACATATTTTTCATTTTCTGAAATAAAATTTTCATCTCTTAATTTTCTCAAACTACTCTATCAAAACCCAAACTAACAACAATTTTTCTTATCTCTAAACAAAATATATATAAACTCTACTTTGATTTGACACAAACTAACATATCTCTTACACAATTTATCTCACAACAAATATGATTTGACATAAAGTCTTACACATCTTACACCTACAATCCAACTCTTCCAAAAAAAACCTATACCTACTTTATTTCTTAAACCACTCTCTCAAAATCCAAACAAACAATATTACGTAAATTGAGATTGTTTCACAAACCTCCACTACTCTCCCAAATTACTTTCCGAAACACCAAACAAACAGGCCCTCTATGTTTATTGGGGACATTATATGGTTTTACTTTCTAAAAGAGAGAATTGCATTTTTGGTACACAGCTATAGGTCAATTCCCACTTTTGGTACACAGTTTTATGTGTCCAACACATTTGGTACACCTCTTTAACAAAGTTCGACACATTTGGTACAACCGTTAAATAAATTGCAAAATCACCGTTAATTCCGTTAGTTCGACACATTTGGTACACCTCTTTTACAAAATTGGCATGCGCGCGGCACATGGCTGCCCAGAAAAAAAAAAAAAAAAAAAAAAAAAAAAGAAAAAAGAAAAAATTTAAACTTGATAAACTTTTTTATTATATTTTATTCTTCTTCCAATATTAAACTATAAATGACATTATAGTTTATTATATTTTACATGTCATATAAATAATAAATACATATTTTTTTAATAATTTTTATAAGTATGATAAATTAAAGTAACTTGTTTATTATATTTTATTCTTCTTGCAATATTATACTATAAATGACATTATATGGTTTATTATATTTTACATGTCATATAAATAATAAATACATATTTTTTAATAATTTTTATAAATAATAAACTAAAAAAATAATAAACTATTTTTATAAATAAGTTTTAAAAATTGAAACTTGATAAACATTTTTATTATATTTTATTCTTTTTCCAATATTAAACTATAAATGACATTATATAGTTTATTATATTTTACATGTCATATAAATATTAAAGACATATTTTTTAATAATTTTTATAAATAATAAACTATAAAAATAATAAACTATAAAAATAATAAACTTTTTTATAAATAAGTTTTAAAAATTGAAACTTGATAAACATTTTTATTATATTTTATTCTTCTTCCAATATTAAACTATAAATGACATTATATAGTTTATTATATTTTACATGTCATATAAATATTAAAGACATATTTTTTAATAATTTTTATAAATAATAAACTATAAAAATAATTAACTATTTTTATAAATAATTTTTAAAAATTGAAACTTGATAAACTTGTTTATTATTTTATTCTTCTTCCAGTATTAAACTATAAATGACATTATATAGTTTATTATATTTTACATGTCATATAAATAATAAATACATATTTTTTTATCATTATATAAATATGATATGATAAATATAATAAATACATTTGATAATTTTTATAAAAGTTATCAAGTTTAATTTTTTTTTTGGGCAGCCATGTGCCGCGCACATGTCAATTTTGTAAAAGAGGTGTACCAAATGTGTCGAACTAACGGAATTAACGGTGATTTTGCAATTTATTTAACGGTTGTACCAAATGTGTCGAACTTTGTTAAAGAGATGTACCAAATGTGTTGGACACATAAAGTTGTGTACCAAAAATGGGAATTGGCCTATAGCTGTGTACCAAAAATGCAATTCTCTTACAAATTTTAATCTTTTCTCTTGATGCATTACCACAAAAATGAGGGACAAGACACCCAGGCCAGGACGACATTTCTTATTTATGCATTGAACTAACTCTGAAAGTAAATTGGTACTTTGTATAATTTCATTTTATTCTTGATTTAAAACCATCTTTATCGTTTAATATCTATATTAATTTAATGTTTCTTGTTTGGAAATCGAATTTGTTAATTGCGGCTTCGCAATTGGTGGCGTACGATAGGCAACACAACAATTAGGTTG